>JAJPUD010021780.1:0-22539 GCA_023553655.1 Myrmecobius fasciatus | reverse complement strand
ATTTAAGGGTTCTGATAAAGGTCTCATTTCTAAAATATATAGAGAATTGTCTCATATATATAAGAATTCAAGCCACTCTTCAATAGATAAGTGGTCAAGGGATATGAACAGACAGTTTTCAGATGATGAAATTAAAACTATTTATAATCATATGAAAAGGTGCTCCAAATCACTATTGATCAGAGAAATGCAAATTAAGACAACTGTGAGGTACCACTACACACCTGTCAGAGTGGCTAAAATGACAGGAAAAGATAAAGATGAATGTTGGAGGGGATGTGGGAAGACTGGGACACTGATGCAATGTTGGTGGAGCTGTGAATGGATCCAACCATTCTGGAGAGCAATTTGGAGCTATGCTCAAAAAGTTATCAAACTATGCATATCCTTTGACCCAGCAGTGTTTCTATTGGGCTTATATGCCAAAGAAATCATAAAAGAAGGAAAGGGCCCCACATGTGCAAGAATGTTTGTGGCAGCTCTTTTTGTGGTGGCTAGAAACTGGAAACTGAGTAGATGCCCATCAATTGGAGAGTAGCTGAATAAATTATGGTATATGAATGTTATGGAATATTATTACTCTGTAAGAAACGACCAGCAGGATGATTTAAAAGAGGCCTGGGGAGACTTGCATGAACTGATGCTGAGTGAAACGAGCAGAACCAGGAGATCATTATACACAGCAATAACAATATTACATAATGATCAATTCTGATGGACATCGTTCTCTGCAACAAAGAATTGTCTCAAAGCAGTTTCAATTGTTCAGTGAAGAAACTGTATACACCCAGAGAGAGGGATGTGAAATGTGGACAACAACATAACATTTTCATGTTCTCTATTGATGTTTGCTTGCATTGTGTTTCCTTTTTCTGATTTTCTTTTTTTCTTGTAGATAGGATTTTTCTTGCACCACTTGTCAAGTATTTCCACATTATTAACATGTAGTGGACTTCCCTTCCTGCCATTTGGGGAGGGGTGGGGACTGGAGCTAAAATTTGTAACGGAAAGCTTTGTAAAGATTAATGCTGAGGAACTACCTATACATATGTTATACAAATACAAAGCTTTAATAAAAAATAAAGAAATTCTTGATTTTTTCTTCTTCCAGATGAACTTTGTTATTATTTTTTCTAGGTTTGTAAAATAATTTTTGGGGAGTTTGATTGGTATGGCATTAAATAAGTAGATGAATTTAGATAGTATTGTCATTTTTATTATATTCTCTTGGCCTACTCATGAGCATTTGGTATTTTCCCAATTGATTAGATCTGACTTTAATTGTATAGGAAGTGTTTTGTAGTCGTGTTCATATAATTCCTCATTTTCTCTTGACAGATAGATTCCTAAATATTTTATACGATTCACAGTTATTGTGGCAGCTAGATGACACAGTGGATAGAGCACCAACCCTGAGGTCAGGAGGACTTGAGTTCAAATCTGGGGTCAAACATTTAACACTTCCTAGCTGTGTGACCCTGGGCAAGTCACACACAATAATTTGATTTTCTTCTTTCCTTTTTGTAATCAAATTAAGTAAAGGTTTGTTTTGTTGGGTTTTTTTTAATAAAACCAACTCAGTTTTATTTATTATTTCAATAGCTTATTTTCAATTTTATTAATCTCCCTTTATATCTTCAGAATTTCACAATTGGCATTTAATTAAGGGTTCTTAATTTATTCTTTTTCTAGCTATTTTTACTTGTAATCCCAATTAATTGATCTTCTCTTTCTCTATTTTATGCAAGTAAGTCTCTAGAAATATAAAATTTCCTTAATAACTGCTGGGGTTGCATCCCACAAAATTTGCCATGTTGTCATTATTGTCATTCTCTTGGATGAAGTTGTTGATGTGACAGATCACATCTATGATTTATTGTTTCACCCATTCATTCTTTAGGATTAGGCTACTTAATTTCCAATTAATTTTTGATCTATTTTCCCCTAGCCTTATGTTGCATGTGATTTTTATTGCATCATGATCTGAAAAAAATGCATTCACTATTTCTGTCTTTTGCCATTCAATTTTGAGGTTTTTAATGCCCTAATGCATGGTCAATTTTTGTATAGGTTTCATGAACTGCTGAGAAAAAAGTATACTCCTTTTTGTGTCCATTGAATTTTCTCCAAGGATCTATCATTCTTAACTTTTGTAAAATTATCTATACCTTCTCAACTTCTTTCTTATTTATTTTTTGGTTTCATTTATCTAGTTCTGAGAGAGCAAGGTTGAGCTACCCTACTAGTATAGTTTTGCTGTCTATTTCTTCTTGCACTTCTCTTAACTTCTCCCCTAAGAATTTGAATGCTATACCACTTGGTGCATATATGTTTAGTATAGATATTGCTTCATTATCTATGGTACCCTTTAGAAAGATATATATATATATATATATATATATATATATATATATATAGATACCTTCCTAATCTCTTTCAGTTAGATCTATTTTTGCTTTTACATATTCTGAGATCAGGATCACTACGCCTGATTTTTTCTTTACTTCATCTGAAGTATTAGAGATTATGCTTCAGCCTTTTAACTTTACTCTCCATTATTCTTCTTTAAATTTATTTCTTGTAAACAAGATTCTGGCTTTTAATCCAGTCATCTATCCATTTCTGTTTTATGGGACAATTTATCCTATCCATATTCACAATTAAAATAGATAATTCTGTATTTCCTGCCATCTTATTTACCCCAAATTATGCATTTATCTTTCTTCTCTTTTTTTCCCTCCTCCCCAGTATTTTGATACTGACCACCACCTCCTTGAAACCGACCTCTCCTTACCCTAATACTTCTGTTTTTTTTTTTTATTATTCTCCTTTTCCTTTCCCCTTTCCTCTCCCACTTCCCTACAAGTTGAGACAAGTTTCTCTGTGAAACCAAATATGTCTGATAATCTCTCTTTGAGCCAAATCTGATGAGAGCAAGATTTACAAAATGTTCACCTCCCTCCCTTCTTTCTCTCAATTATAGTAGGTCTTCTTTGCCTTTTCATGAGATATAATTCCCCTCATTTTATCTCTATTTTCCTCTTTTTCCAGTACAATCTCTTTTCTTTCTCTAGCTTTTTTTTGCCTATTATCACAATAAAAGCAAATTATGCCCACACTCTCTATATATACCCACAGTAAACATAATTCTCATGAGTTCTTTCTTTTTCATCTTTTTATGCTTCTTTTGAGTTCTGTATTTGGAGATCAAATTTTTGGTTAGGCTCTGGTCTTTTCCTCACAAATAAATAAAATTTACCTGTTTCATTGAATATTCATCTTCTTCCCTGAAAAATAATGCTCAATATGGAGAGTTAATGTTTGGTTACAGTCTTATCAAACTCCAGGGCCTTCGATCCTTTAAGGTGGATGCTGCTAGGTCCTGGGTAATCCTGATTATTGCTCCTTGATATCTGAATTATTTCTTTCTGCCTGTGTTTTTTTTTTTTCCCTTGATCCTATGGTTCTGAAATGTTGCTATGATATCTCTTGGAGTGTTCTTGTTGGGGTCACTTTCAGGAGATGATTGGTGAATTCTTTCCATGGCTATTTTACCTTTTGATTCTTGGACCTCAGGGCAGTTTTCCTTGATGATTTCCTAAAAGATGATGTCTAAGCTCTTTCTTTTCATCATGGTTTTCAGGAAGTCCAATAATCCTTAGATTGTCTCTCCTCAACCTATTTTCCAGGTCAATTGTTTTTCCAATGAGAAATTTCCCATTTTCTCCTTTTTTTTCCTTTTTTTGGTTTTGTATGATAGGTTTTTGAAGTCTCATTGACTCATTTACTTCCATTTGTTCAATTCTAATTTTTATTGTATTATTTTCTTCAATTACCTTTTTAGTTCCTTTTGTATTTGTCCAATTGAATATTTAAGTTAATTATTTTGTTTATTGCATTTTTTTGTCTCACAAATTCTGTTCTTCAATGAATTGGTTTCTTTTTCATATCTATTTTTGTAGAGTTATATGCTTTTTCCATTTTACTAAATTTATTTTGTAAGGAGTTTTCTTGAGATAATTTCTGTTTTTTTTTCCTTTTCCATATTCTCTTGCAAAAATCTCATTTTCTTTCCCCACATTTCTTCTAACTCTTTTTAAAAATTCTTTTTGAAGTCTTCTAAGAGAGCCTTGTAAAATAGGGACCTGCTCACATCACCCTTTGGGGTTTCATCTGCAACTCATTTGTCTGTAGGAACCTCAAGTGTTGAGTTCTGTTCTTCTCTCTCTCCATAAAACTTTTTGTGTTCAGGGTTCTTTTTGCTTTTTTGCTCATTTAAAAAAAATATTTAAAGGTTTGCTGTTAAGGCAAAAGGGCAACAGCAATTTTAACTTGCTTTGGGAAAATTGTGTTGACTGATTTCCAGTGCTGGGTAATCGAGGCCAGGGCCATTGTTCTTCCAGTGTTCAGAGGCTTACAGTTTGCCTTTTGCATTTGGTTTTGACAGTCTTGCAGCAAATCTGCTAAATCATCAGTTTGCAACTAGGACAGAGTAGTCAAAGAGGCTCACAGGATGCTGCAAAGCTCTGGTTCCCAGCCCCAGATGTTTTCCCCAAGGCTTCTTGTGCTGTGGTCTGGGCTCAGAAGCCTCTCCCCCTTCCTGATTGAAAGACACCTGTTGTGAAGTTCTTCCAAACTATCTTCTTTGAGAAAAGTCTTGTACTTTCAATATTTGTGGGTTCTGTCACTCCAAAACCAGTTCAGAGGCTTAATCTACTGTTGATCTTAGGGAAAGCTTGAAGGAGATCAGATACAGTCTCTTCTACTTTCTGCCAACTTGGCTTTCCCTCCTCCCCCTCAAGACTGTCAGTTTTCAATGAAATAATCAAAAATATCAATAGTCATATAAAAAATGCTCTAAACCAGTAATGAGGGTGATAGACAGAAAGGGAGGAAATTTGAAAGCCAGTTTAAAAAATGAATGTTGAAAATGATTTTACATGTAGTTAGAGGGAAATAAAATGTTAATGAAAAAGAAAAGCAAAAAAAAAGCTAATCAACTGATTAGGTTGTGGACACAGGACAAACTTTGCTAATTCCTATCTTTTACCAACTCTATTAGTTTGTCCTAGACTCATCATTCTGAATTCCCCACCTGTCTTCCCACTCGGGGAACTGGGATTTTTGTGCTTTAATTTCTGATACCTCAGTTTCCTGAGTAACAATTCCATTTTGTATTTTTCTATGGGTACTCTCAAATAAGAGGGGAGAAGGAAAAAAGATAAGATACCCAAATACAAACACCAATCACTTAAGAACAGTTAGTTTTATTCTTATATAGGAAATGGAATGCTTAGGAATAAAATATCATCAGATGATCACAACAAGTAGAAAGGATAACTTTGAAGACTTATTGGGACTTTTGTAACAAAACTAGTCATTGTTAATATTTTATCACCATTGAATGCAGATATGTTATAGCTGGCCAGGAATTCTGACTGCTCTAATGCTTTGGAAGGAAATTACAGCATTTGCCTTTCAGATATTATAGACCCTATACTAAAGGAAACAAAATGATGACTTACTCAGGATTACACAGTCAATAATTGTGGGATAGAGCATGAACTCAAATCTTCCTGATTCTGAGGACTGGTCTCTATACATGGCAGTATGGTGCTTCTTGTACTACCATTATATATTTATAGTTATGATTATTTTGATTATACACATTAAATATTTCCCTTTCAGGTAAAATGTTTTTGGGGATAAAAATTATGTAATTAATTCATGATCAGAAAATTATGTTAAACTATTATGTATTATATATAATATTTAATATATATTATTTATATAATATTATATATATTATATTAAACACTTGTAACCTGTGAGACTTTGGGTAATCCATTTAATTACTGAGCCAAAGTCAATACTCTATAAAATAAGAAAAATAGAAAAACTGACTAATAATTCTGTTTAAATGCTAACTCTATGATTACCAACTCTAATAACTTTTAGATGTCTCAGTCCCAGCACTACAAGAAAAATAAATTCCCTATTCTATAGACATAATAAAAGTTCTTTGAATGAAATAAAGTAACAAATTCCACTTTTGTTCCCTCTCTGATAATATGCAACCCCCTAAGTTCCCTACATTGGCTAAAGCTTGGGGATGTTTTCTTTCCTTTCTTTTTTTTTTTAAGTGTGTGGAAGCCGATGAGGAATAAACCATCAATCTCTGAAGCTATTCACAACCTCAAAACTTTAGAAGGTGAAAGGAATGCTGTAAACGGCATTGAAACTTAGGGAAAAAAAGTATTTCCAAACCTCATTCATTTTCCTTTTTCAGTAAGAAAATATTGCTTTCAGACAATAGTAAAAAAAAAAAGACTAGTAATAGAAATTGCTGCAAACTCTGTTTTTTGTTGATGCTTCAAATTCAGCCATTTCATTTCATGAGCTAGAGTCTACGAAAAAAGAGATGGATTATTCATCTTTATAATTTAAGATATACCAGTCATTGAAATATAATGTCCTTCTCATTGAGTGACAGCCTTTATGACTGGGAGTTAACAGTGGACCACATGCAAGATGAATTCACGTAATCTCCTTTTCTCCCCTCCTCCTCTTTGAAATGTTTCAAATTGACACTAATTTGGTAGTCTCAAATCCCAGAACCCCTCAGATACTAAGAATGAAATGTAAAGAAATTCTCCTTGGTGTCAGTCAGTAACTTTCCTTTTTCTTCAGGTAACAAAAGGTGATTGACAGGAAATGAAGGATTGCTCATTGTTGCAAGGAAGCTGAAAACGATTGACAAGCAACTGCTGTGGGGGTTTTGTTTAATTGTGAAATCCAATGATGATAAAGTGTATATGATGAGAGTGCAAAGAAAGATCCAATTATCAGTAGTTGTCAAGATTCATATGGCACAACAAATTGATGCCCACCCACTTAAAATGAATTAAAAAATCCTTTCCTTTTCACTGAGCATTTTTCCTTTCTCTTTCCCCTATATATGCTTTTATTGTTATTTGCTCATCATTCTGGAAGAGGACCATGACAACAGGGAGATGATGCCATGACATGCAAGTGAATTGGGTTTGAGTGAGGGAAGGCTGTGCAAGGTCACCAGTTCCATTTTCCCCTGCAGAACCAACTAGACCCAAAGGCCAATTATAGATCAGGATGACTAGAGATGGCTCTGGGTGAAATGGGAGAATTTGGCCTTTTTAAGTTAAGGTCTTCAATAGGTGTCAGTTTGACTGAGGCTACACTCATTCTATGATTATGGATAGGTAGTGGAGGCAAAGAATCTGCTAGTCAAAAAAAACAATATGAGAATCAATATGTGTTGGGATAATATGTTAATCTTTTAAAGTTATAGACACATGCCTAGGCTTTTGGGGAGAGGGGTAGAAGAAATAAGTAGCTGGAAAAGGAAAGAAGTCTTAGAAAAGAAGGAATAACTGACTACAGCCCTATGAGGTATTCATCTTTGTAAGGCTGAAAATCAACACGAGTGATAAGTTGGCAATCTCTTCCATAAGTAGTATTTTCTTTATGTTGTTGTTGTTGTTGTTTTATTTTATTTAACTTCAGATATAAAGCCTTACTTTTCCCCAAGGAAATTATGTGGGGGGAAAAAGGAGACTAGCAAAATCAATAGAACAATAATTGGAGAAAAGATAGAGTGAATCTCCTGACATGTCACCTCTTTGAAAATAAGAGTAAAGAATGCTCAAATCATTGAATATTTACTATAGTATAAAATCAGAATGCTACATTTGGAAGTAAGCTTAGAGGTCATATACTCCATACTTCCTTCCTTCTTTCCTTCCTTTTTTCCTTACTTCCTTCTTGCTTTTCTTTCTTCTTTCTTTCCTTCATGCCTTCTTTTCTTCCATCTTTTCTTCCTTCCTTCTGTATTTTCTTCCTTCCTCTCTCCCTTTATTTTTTCCTTCCTCACTTCCTTCCTTCCTTGATTTCTTCCTTCCTTTCTTTTTCCCATTCTTTCCTTTTTTCCTTTCTCACTATCTTACTTTCCCCTTTCTTCTCTTCTTCCTTCTTTTTTTATAATAGCATTTTCACCCAGTTATACATCAAGAAAATTTTAACTTTTTTTTTTACAAAATTTTGAATACTAATTTTTTTTCTCCCTACCTTCTTTCCTTACCCTCTTTCAAATATGGTTTGATACAGTTTCTTTTTCAACTGAAGCATCATAGATTCTACAGTCTCTTAACCTTTTCTTTGTGTGTGTCTCTCTGCTTCAAATTTGTTTCTTACAAACAATACATTGTAGGATCATTATTTTTTATCTGCTCTGCTATCTGCTTTCATTTTATGGATGAGTTAATCTCATTCACATTCACAGTTATGATTACTAGCTCCTCCATGCTATTCTTCCTCTTGTTTGACCTGTCTTGCCTTTCACCATTTCCCTCCTCATCAATGTTTTCCTTTTGTCTACCACCTCCTCTGATCTGCCCTCTCTTCTTTCAGTCCCTCTCACCTCTTTATTTAATCTCCTCCCATCCAACTTTCTTCTCTAATAAGATAGACCTCTATATTTAACTGATTATGTACATTATTCTTCCTTGGAGCCAGAATTGATCAGAGTAAAGTTCAAGTTATACTCTTTGTCTATCCTGCCATCTTCCTCTCCACTACAACAAATCTTTCAAAACTATTTATGCGAAATAATTTATACCACTGTACTTCTCCCTTCCTTCTTCACCCAGTATACTCGTCTTTCTCATCTCTTAATTTTTGAGGGGTCATTCCCTAAAGCGCTTCTTATACCTGTATCTTCTATCTATGTATATTTCTTCTAGCTGTGCTTTTAATAATAAAATTACAATTATCATTTTTCCATGCATAGATATAAACAGTTTAACCCTATTGAATGCTTTATGTTTTCTTTTCCCTTTTTATCAGTTTATGTTACTCTTGGGTCTTAATATTGGAGGTCAGATTTCTCGTCTGCTTATAAAGTATCAAATCCTGAGGGGACCATTGTTATCAGACTGAATCATATTGGAACCATACAACTAATCATATAGTCTTACATTTTTCTCTAATTGTTTATGTATATTAAACCATTTTCCTTAAACATTGCAAGCTTTTCAAGGGTAAAGAATAGGTGTTCTCCATAATTTTTACAGAATGCAATTATGTAATTCATACTTAATAAATTCTTGACAGATAAAAGATAATCAACTAAAATGTAAACAAAGTAATCCAAAAATACTACCGGGGGCACAATACTCAAAGCAATTAGGTCAAAGAGAGAAACAAAATTTTAATATGAACTAAAATATGTATAGCAACATTGCTCATAATAAGAAAGAAGCAAAGCATTGTACTCCTCAATTTAAAAATGCTCAAAAGAATGAAAAAGGTTAAAAAAAACCCTCTTTAATATGAATGCAAAAAATAAATGTTATAGCACAAGTTGTTGATATGGTAAAGTCAGTTAGATGCTCTACTGGATAGGAATTAACTTCCAGAGTCAGGAAGATATAGATGTAAATGCTGTCTCTGTTCTAGATTACCTCCTTGAATTGGAGCAAGTCACTTTACCTCAGTAGCTCTTTAAGACTATACGTTTTAGAGAAGTTGCTTCCCTGACTTGATAGAAACGGTTTTCTCATTTGAAATCCCCTGTAGGAGTGGAATCACAGATCTAATCCCTCTCTCTGTCTTGAACCTTAATGCTATCCTTATGCTTATCCCTATCTATTTTCCTATTCCTAAGAGGAATTCTGGGAAGATTTGTATTAAATAATACAAGTAGAAATAAATAGAATGAAGAGAATGAATGATCACAGTAATGTAAATGATCTAATTGATCACTAAAAGTTTGCTTTAGAAATAGAGGAAATTTAATGTAAGTTCCCACAAAGTGATAATGAAAGAAATCTCTATCACAGCAGAAAATCTGGGAATTACTAGGAAAAATAATGTATTTATTTGCACACTTCTTTTCTTAAATAAGCTTTTCTTAAAGCTTTTATTTCATTTTATTTTTCCCCTTTCCATTCAATAAGGCTAGCATATAAAATATAGGTTATTTTTTTTCCAAGTCTATTAATCAATTATTCTATTAATTAATGGTATTTTGAATTTTTTTAAATTGTTGCTCCAAATTGTCTTTCTCTTTCCAATCAATATCTTACCATTTAAGAAGGCAAGCAATATATTATTCATGTGAAATCATGCAAGACTATATATTTTGGAGAAGCTGCCCCTCTGGCTTGGTAGAGAGAGTTTTCTCATTTGAAAATTCCCTATAAGAGTGGAATCACAGATCTAATCCCTTTCTCTATCCTGAACTTTATTCCATAATTGCTATGTTTCAAAAAAAATCTGGAAAAAGTAAAGAAACTGAAAAAAATCATATTCCATTTTTGATATTCCATAATTCCTATGTTTCAAAAAAAGAAAATAAAGAAACTGAAAAAAAACATGCTTCTACTTGCACTCAGAGTTTATCAGTTTTCTTTCTGAAAGTATATGGTATTTTTCATCATGTGTCCTTTAAAACTGTCTTAAATCATTGTATTGATGAGAATAGCTAAGTCTTTCACAATTGATTATTATAATAATACTGATTACTTGTGTTCAATGATCTACTGGTTCTGCTCACCTTAATACGCACAATAGTCATCTACCACAGTGTGTTCAGCCATTATCCCAATAAAGGGAATCACCTCAGTTTTCAAGTCCTTTCCACCATAGAGAGCTACTATCAACATTTCTGTTGATAGGGGTCCTTTTACTCTTTCTTTGACCTTTGATCCTTTGTAGGATACAAGAATTAATAATGATATTCCTGGATCAAAAGACAAAGTTTTATAAGCCTTTGGACATAGTTCCAAGTTTTTCTCCAGAATGGTTAGATCATTTTATTCTATTAACAATTCATTAATATCCCTGTTTTTCCATATCCCAGCAGGTATTTGTCATTTTTTGTGTGTGTCATATTAATCAAACTAATAGGTTGAAAAGTGGAACTTCATAATTCTTTTAATTTGTATATCTTGCTCTATCTCTGTCTCTCTTTTTCTATCTCTGTTTCCATTTCAGGTGTATTTCTTGTAAACAATATATTGTTGGATTCTTGTTTTTATAATTACTAATTAAATTTACCTCTACCCTGTTTTCCTCAGTTTTATCCTTCTCTCCTTTTACTCTTCCTCCTCAATCATTTGTTTTGCTTCTTATTGTTGCCTCCCTTAACTAGCCTTCTTTTTATTACTCCTCTTTTTCCTTATCTCATTTCTCTCCTATTTCCCAGATTGATAAGAGATTTCTTTGCATTTCTCTTTCATATTTACTTTTTTATGCTTCTCGAGTCTGGTTTGAATTTTTTTTTCATTTTTGTAATTTCATCAGGAATATTTGTTGTTTCACTTAATGTCAAATTTCACTTGAATTCTGGGTAGGTAATTGCTGGGTAGGTAATTTTTGGTTATGATCCTAGCTAGTCTTCTGGAATATCCCAGATCCTTTACATAGAAGACACAAAATTTTGTGTGAAACTGACTGAGCTTCCATCCTATTTAAGCAGTTGAACAGGGAGCTATGTAACGTGCTTAAAATATTCCTGGGATGGAATTTTTGCTTTGGAATCCCAGGAGGTAATTGGTGAATTTTTTCAAATTATCTTTAAGATATCTGAGCCACTTTTTGCTTTATAATCTCTTGACATATGATAACTAAGTTTTTTATCATGATTTTCAAATAGTACTGTAATTTTTGCATTATTTATTTTTATCTATTTGGCATGTTAGTTGCATTTCCAATAAAATATTTCCAGTTTTATTGTAGTTTTTCATTATTTTCTATATTGATGCTGCATGAAATCATTAGCTTTCACTTGTGCAATTCTAATTTTTAAAGAATTCTCTTCTTTGTAGAACTTTTGCACCTCTTTTTCCATTTGAACAATTATACTTTATAAGGAGTTCAATTCTTCAATGCATTTTTGCTTCTTTTTTCATTTTGGCTAATACTTTTTAAAGCTCTTCTTCAGTTTTTTTGATGTTTCCTTTACCAAGAAGTTAATTTTATTTTAATGATTTTTTTATTATTTTTATTTTTTCTAATTTTTCTGTGACCACTTGGATCTTTAATTCCTTTAGGTATTGTTTTTAGGTTTGTGTCCAATTCGCCTTTTTCTTTGAGGTTTTGTTTACAGTTGTTTTCACATTGTTGTCTTCTGAGTTTATGTCGTGATCTTTCCTGCCATCACAATAACTTTTTATGGTCATATTCTTTTGTTGTTTTTTGTTCATTTTCCCAGTCTATTTCTTCACTTTAAAAATTGGGCTTTGCTCATCTGTATATGTAAAGGTCAAGTTTCAGGGGTTTTTACACAGTTGTTTTCATAACTACTTCTGGGGATTGGCAAGTTTTTAATATTTCAGAGTTGATGGTATTTTGGATAAACTGGCTACCATTCTCTTCTTCTGTGCTCCAGTCTTTAGACATGAAGGACTCTTGCTTTTCTGCACAGCACTTGATCATGCGACTGTGACCAAGTTCCCTTCTCTCCTTGAGCCTCAAGTGCTAATATTCTTCTCTGCCTTGGAAATGTGACCAGGGTCAGTGTTCACTTGTGAACAACACAAGTGCTTCTTTCTTTCTAGGAACTGTTAGCTAGAATCATGTACAAGCAATGAATTTGCCAAACATCGCCTAGTCCTCTGCTCAGTGTCAGCTCAAGGTTCCCTTTAATATCCTTTCTGAATACTTGTCCAAATCCTTTAGGAATGGTCTCATCAGTGTCACAGACCTCTCCTGGAAAGCTCTGAGTTATCTTGAGTTGAGAACTGTCTCTCCCTCACCATTTGCTGTCTATACCATTCCAGAATTCAATTTGAAATGTTAATATGAAGTTATTTAGAAGAGAATGTTTGAAGAGTTCAACTGGGTTACTTCCTCTATTCTGCTATTTTGGCTGTACCTCTCTGTTTTCAGAATTGATCTCTGTATTTAATGTCTTCAAGTATTTTTCCTTACAAAAGGAGAGTTCAATTTAGTGGATAGTGTTAAGTGAATGTAAAATAAAAGAAAAAATGAGAGCAATAAATCATGTTTCACAAAAAATGAATAATGAAAAATATATCTAGATGGACTGATACAATGGAGAGAATATGAATTTGGAGCCAGAGGCCCTAATTTCAAATCCTATCTTAGTCATTTAATATTTGTGTGATGCTGAACAAGCTGTTGAAGTTCTCTATGCTGTATTTTCCTCACCTATAAAATGAGTTTGCATCAGATGATCTTTAAGTTCTCTCCAATTCTAAATATGTGAAAGAATAAAGTTGTTATTGATTCCTTGGGTGATTTGGCTTGAGATTCTGTTTTTGTCTTAAAATCCAGATAAATGAATCTACATAGAAATAAATATGAGGTTAGTAAGGACTAAGAAAAAAAGCTATGCAATTTAACTTAAATTCATGATAATTACTATCACCTAAATAAGGATCAATTACTCCTTGCAAATAGCTTTTCAAACCTTACCATGCTACATGTCATTATTGCTACTTTTAATGATCATCACTATTATTTTTATCAAAGATTTCATTCTATGTACTTTTAAATATTATTGTTTTTGTTCAGTCTTTTAGTTGTTTATTTGACTTTTCACGATCCTATGGGCTTTCCCATGGTATTTCTTCCCAGAGATACTGAAGTGGTTTATTATTTTCTTCTCCAGTGTTTCCCCATTTTACAAATGAGAAACTGAGGCAAATAGAGTTAAATGACTTATCCAAAGTCATATAATTAGTAAGTGTCTAAGGACCGATTTAAACTGAGACCTTCCTGACTCCAGGCCAATTGATCTCTCCACCACATCACCTAGTGCCCCCTTTTTAATTAATCTTTTTTTTTATTTTATTATCTTCTAAATGATTATTCATCTATTCTCTTCTAATAGGAAACCTAAATATTTTGGGGAATATTTTTTCCAGAAAAGAGAGTTGGGGAGGATCCTTTATTTCATATTAAAATCTGAGAGAAAAGGCAGTCTCTTATGAAAGGATCATTTTATCAGGAGACTGACTTACAGCTAATGAGGAAGGCAGACATGGAGACAGGGTGATAGAGGCAATTTGTTCACAGTCCTGCCATACTTTCAAAGAATAGAAAATATTCAGCTTTTCCTAATTACACAGCAGAGTGAATCACAGCTTCTTAAATGTAATAAAACAGAGAATAATTTGTCAAAAAGGAAGTCACCTTCCTGACAGCCCTATGTAGAACAAAACAGAAAAAGTTCAGCTTAGCAATGGAGCAAATGAGGCAGTCATTTGTACATTTATCAAATGAAAAGGCAATACCCAGATTAGCAACTTTCAAATTAATTGGCAAAGAAGCAGAATGTATTTTCTGATGACCAAGACAAATCCAATTTTTGCAATCTGTTGAAATACAGAATGGAATTTTTTCCATTGCTTAATTTAATGATTCCACTGCCCATTCTGAACTATTCTAGGAAGTGTATATCATTCTCCCTCTGATAAGCTATCAAGTGCCCTTTCTATTGTATGAAAGGATGCTGAAACAGGGATAAAGTTTTTTCATAATTTCCTCATTGAACATACAAGTATATCACTTTGCTTTCAAATGATTAATGTGTTTTGCGGGTAAATATAGTCATTGATTACATTCATAATGTACTTGTATGCTTTGGTTTTAAGTGTCAGGAATTGATTCTTTTTATTTTTTATTAAAGCTTTTTATTTGTATAACATATGTATGGGTAGTTCCTCAGTATTGATCTTTACAAAGCTTTCCATTCCAAATTTTACCCTCAGTCCCCACCTCTCCCCTAAGTGTCAGGAATTGATTCTTAATGCCACTTCTCTATAACATAATTTCCTTATTGCATCTTTTTCTACAAGTAATTGTTTTTCTTTTCCCTCATTAAAGGGAATGAAAAGTAATTCATCATAGATGTGACCATTCAAATTATATTATCAATTATCAGAGGTATTTTCTTATACACAAGAAGTACTGGGCTGAGAGTTGAGCAATATGGCAATATGGATTCTAACATGGCAAAACACTGGGTAAAATATGAAAGGTATTTTGTAATGAAACCAACTTAATTGTGTATGGCAGGAGTCCCTATTCAAATGTTTGTAATACATCTCCATAATCACATTCTTCCTCTTGTAAGAAGTGCTGCAACTGTTCCTTATTCGGGATTCAGCTTCTCTTACCTGTTGCAATGCACAGAAGTTAGTAGCTTTACTCCAACTATGGTTCCTCTGAGGTAAACCCCTAAACCACAAAGGCAGAAATGATTTTAGCATTGTCTCAGTCATTTTTGGGCTACTCAAAGAATAAAGAACTTCACAATTGGACAGTATCTTTGAAGTCATTAAGTACAACCTTTGTTAATCAAGAATTTTGTCTACATCCTTATACAAAAATGACAAATCTCTTTTATTTCCCAAATATCTCCCATAATGTAGAGCTCTCATTGTCAGCCATTACACTTTTGGACAGCTATATTTATTTAGGAGTTTATCGTTATTCTAAGCCTAGATTTATCTTTCTGTATTTCCACTCATTGTATTAACTTTTTGATTGGTCTCTCTCTAGTTTTTCACCACTGCAATATACTTTCCCAAAGTATTGACCTAACACAACCCACTCTATTCTTCTATCCCCACACTGTTTAATTCAATAAACTATCATATTCAGGATCAAATGTAAAATATTTAATTTAGTATTCAATGTCCCTTTGTATCTTTCCAGTTTTCTAATCTTTTACTTATGCCATGAGTATAATTTAACAAAAGAGTAACTGAGGCAATTCTCTCAAGATAATATTTATTAGTAGGTTATAGTGCCTGTCAATGACAGGCTGAATGGGTTGCCTCCATTTATGCCAAAGATCCTGAACCAAAAGATAGTTTTTCTTATACAGGTTTTGTGTGATACAAAGCAAAGCACAAGGTAGTTCTCATCATGGGAATGGGAACAGTAGGATTGATTACAAAGCTCTGTTGCAGGGAATAACATGATTGGTATGGTAATGGAGGCTAGCAACAGTCCCTTTCTTTCCTCCTAAGAATCTACGTGCAAAACCAAATATCCTTTTTTTGTGGTTTTGTTTTTTTGTGTGTGTTTGATATTTTTTAATAAAGCTTTTTATTTACAAAACATATAAGTGATTTTTCTACATTGACCTTTGCAAAATCTTTTTTCCCAAGCTTTTTCCCTCCTTCCCCCCACCCCCCACCCCTAGATGACAGGTAATCTAATACATGCTAAATAGGATAAATTATATGACAAATACAATATATGTATACATATCTATACAGTTATCTTACTGCATAAGAAACATCAGATCTAGAAAGAGAAGAAAAAACAACCTAAGAAGGAAGACAAAATGCATGGAGATATTCATAGAAAGCGTTAAAATGTTGTGTTGTGGTCCACACTCAGTTCCCACAGGCCTCTCTCTGGATGTATATGACTATCTTCATCACTGAACAATAGGAACTGGTTTGAATCACATCATTGTTGAAAAGAACCATGTCCATCAGAATTGATCATCGTATAGTCTTGTTGCTGTGTATAATGTTCTCCTGGTTCTGCTGATTTCACTCAGCATCCGTTCGTGCAAGTCTCTCCAGGCCTCTCTGAAATCGTCCTGCTGGTCGTTTCTTACAGAACAATAATATTCCATAACATTCATATACCATAATTTATTCAGCCATTCTCCAATTTATGGGCATCCTTTCAATTTCCAGTTTCTTGCCACTACAAAAAGGGCTGCCACAAACATTTTTGCCCATGTGGGTCCCTTTCCCTCCTTTACAATCTCTTTGGGATATAGGCCCAGTAGAAACACTGCTGGGTCAAATGGTATGCACAAAAACCAAATATCCTTGAAGAATACCTTGATAATGTAAAGATATTAGGGCTGACCACCTTGTGTTCACACATATCTCTGGAAGTTAGTTAAATTCCATGAGGTAATAATGGATCAGTGATTATCAGAAGAGCTGAATTTCTAATATTAACCTATTACAGAACAGCTGAATTCTAAACTTAGCTTAGGGGCAAAGAACCATGACTTAAGCAATTATAATTCAAAAGCTGTTAAAAGACAGAATTATTTAATAATCTACTCTGTGATGAAGAGACACTAGCTCGTTTGTTGTTTCTTTCATAAGATATTCCATCTCCAAAATCTCTATTTTTATTAGTTGTCCATCATGCTTAGTTTTTCTCCCTCCTTATTTTTGCATCCCAGCTTCCTTTAAGTCTGTTTCCTTTAAATCTCAGATAAAATTTCATCTCAAAGAAGTCTTTCCAAACTCCCTTTAATGCTAGTTTCTTTCTTCTACTGAATATTTCCAATTGACCCCGAATATAGCTAGTTTGTATGTAACTATGTGTCAATTCTTGACATTAACTTTTTGAAGGCCTATCTTTTAATATTCTTATCTTAGAGATACTCAGCATAGTATTTGACAGTAGGCACTAAAAATGTTTGTTGACTGACTGCTTCTCATTTTGCTGTTGCATCAAGTAGATCAGGCCTAATTCTTTTCCCACATGACAGCCCTTCAAATATTTAAAAGGTGTGATTATATCCCCTTTTATTTTCCTCTTCTCTAACCTAAAATCATCTTAGTTTCCTTAATTATTTCTCTTATGTCACACTTTTCATATTTCTCATTATCACAGTCATTCTCCTCTGTTCATATGTCATCATAACAATGGTTTTCCTAATTCAGAATGAAGCACAACATTCCTTATATGGCTTAACTAGAGCAAAGATAAATGCAAATGAATAACTTTATATACACATACATACATATATACAAAGAGACATGAAAGTCTACACATACCCACATGTCTATAATATACATAATATATGCAGGCTGCAATGTACATATATACATAGATTACATGTGTAATATGTATATACACACATATATACATATATTTACAGGGTACATGCACACATACACACACACACACACACATAGATGAATGCATATGAATCTGTAAATATGTTTCCTAAGCACTTTCTAATAAGTCTCAGAGTATGTACCAATTTATATTGTAGAGTACTTTTTAAATTTAAGATTGTTATTCCAGTGGTCTTTAAACAGGTTTTTTTTGTTTGATTTTGTTCTTTTTTTATCATTCTATTAATTAAAAAAAATCAAGTAAATAAGAGATGAATTTCCCATGTATCAATTCAAATCAAATTTCATTTATTAAAGGCATCTCTAAACAGCTCTTTCTAATTTTCATGAGGATTATTTGTCTCTGTACTATTGGAATTTCTGTTTTTAGAGTTTTTCATCTACTTTGGGCTAATGTTCTATATAGAATTTAGTACATACTATCCTAGTTCTCTTAACATTCTGCAACAAACATTCCCAACATCGAGTATACATGGCAAACTGTGCTCAGATATCCTTTCTTTCTCTATCAAAATTTCTAAGATGGAATAGTCACTCCTATTTTCAGCATTTCTCCTTCTATAATCAATCATCATTTTGATGAAAGAAAAAAGGTCCCCTATGCCAGAAGTTATAAAACTGTGCCTACTCTTTGATCCAGCAGTGTCACTACGGTATCCCAAAGAGATCGTTACAAAAAAAAAAAAAAGGAAAAAAGGACGCATCTATGCAAAGATGTTTGTAACAACTCTTTTTGCAGTATCAAGAAACTGGAAATTGAGTGGATGTCCATCAGTTGGGAATGGCTGAATAAGTTATTATATATGAATAATGGAATTTTATTGTTCTATAAGAAATGATGAGCAAGCTGATTTCAGTCTAGAAAGTCTAAAAAGGTGACATGAGCTGATGTTGAATGAAGTGAGCACTAGTAGAACTAGGAGAACATTGAACATAATAACAGCAAGATTATATGATGATCAACTGTAATGGACTTACCTTTTCTCAGCAATATGGTTTTTCAAGATATTTCTAATAAGACTTGGGATGGAAAATACATCTGCATCCAGAGAGAGATCAGTGGAGACTAAATGTGGATCAAAGTTCAGTATTTTCACTTTTCTGTTTATTTGTTTGTTTGCATTTTTCCCTATCATGTTTTTCCCCTTTTGGTTTAATTTTTTGTGCAATATTACAGATATGAGAATATTTTTAAAAGAAAGAATTTTAAAAGAATATCAGATTGCTTGCTGTATTGAGGAAGGAGGAGATAAAAGAGGGAAGGAGAAAAATTGGAACATAAAGTCTTACAAAAATGAATATTGAAAATTTTTATATGTTATTAGAAAAAAATGCTATTGAGAAAAAAATAAAAATAGATATAATTTTTAAAAAGAAACAAGGTCCTCCATTGTGGTCCCTTTTTTTAGCACTTCCATCTGTCAGAAAAATGATGCCATTATTAAGATATCTAAAATGTATAAACTTCTCTAATCCTTACTTCATATTTTTGAACTTCCTCACATGACTGTGTCTTAACGTAGAAGGGGATTGATCAGAAGAATTTTTATCCATTTAGTTTTCAAATAATTTTTATTAAATTACAGTGAGGAGGAAAAGGTCCTAATAAGATCTGAATTGGTCCACTTGCACTTTGTAAACATCAAGTGGATATATTTATACATAACAGAGTGAATCCAAGTGGCAGATAGAAACAATGGATTTGCTCATTGATTATGGATTAATTAATGCCTTCTTCTTTACCCACTCACATACTTGGAGAATGCAGACAGACTTCAGAGTATAAGAATGGTAAAGGAGTGGGGAACTGACTGAGAGTGTCAAGAGGACAATTCTGAAGTGTCAGTTCTGGATGCAAAACAGAGCTCTTGACACAATGAAATTTTAAGCTTCATCTGTTCATTTTTTTCCAGAGTATAGTAAGGGGGCACTCTCCAAGTTCCTTCTCCCTGTCATTGGCCATAATATCTTGCAAGAGAAGTACATGATTTAGGGGAATTGTTATTGTGAGGCACAGAAGAATGAGCATGAATACAAAGAGTTTAGGAAAATATCTTCAGTCTGGAAAAAGTGACTTAGAAGGACAAAGAAACAGAGCAATATGGTAGTAGAAAGAGACTATTCACTTTTTCTTTATTCCCTTCCTTAAGATGACAATGATTTCTATACCCTCATTAAGCTTACAGTTAACCTTGAAAATCTGATAAGACTAACCACAGGGGGCAGCTAGGTTGTGCAGTGGATAGAGCAGCTGAAGTCAGGAGGATCTGAGTTCAACTCTGATCTCAGACACTTAACACTTTCCAGCTCTGTGACCCTGGGCAAGTCACTTAACACCAATTGCCTCAGGGGGAATAAGACTAACCATTGAGTAAAGATATTTGTTTATAGGACCAAATTACTGATCATCACTGCTATGTCTCAAAGTTTGTATCTTTTCCCTTATTTCATTTGTATGGAATAATGCTATTGGCTTGTCTTCTAAATGAGCCTAAGAAGTAATAAAAAATCCTAATCTTTATCCCCAAAATTTGAAGTTCTTAACTGCAAGCAATATTCTTTAATACAAAATTAATGTTATTTTCTTTTCTATTTAGTTACTCACTTTATTTATCATCCAAGTCCACCACATGTGACTTAGTAGAGAGTGAAATTCTCTTTGGGTTTTCTAAAAATTCAGGCTGAGAAACTCCCATATATAGCTTGTATATAGCTTAACTATGAGAATTGATGGACACAGCTTCCTTAATTCCTACTTGTAATGTCTCTAAAATTTTCAGCTTCTTGACCACTACTTCATAATCCCAATAAATTATTTCCTCCACCACTTTAAATTGTCTTGATATAAATTAACACAAGTGGGTAATAGTCATCAGGTTTGACAAGCTAAGAGATGTTCTGCACATACTGACTACATCCTCTGGGAAGACAACTGACCTTTTAATTGTTAATGTCAGGTTGGCAAATAACTGTTCCTCAGCAGGGGCCACCAAACACTCATTCTTTTCTTCTTTGTCCAATGTATTTCTCTCTCTCTCTCTCTCTCTCTCTCTCTCTCTCTCTCTCTCTCTCTCTCTCTCTCTCTCTCTTTCTCTCTCTTTCTCTCTTTGGCTATGTCTTCATCATCATCATAATCATCCCTTAGAGTAAAATTAGCCTTTTCTTCCCTAGAGAATCATGTAATCATAGCTTTAGAGCTGAAAATAGAAATAGAAATAATAGAAATGACCTAACAAAGAGTCTCATTTTAGAGATGAAGATGAAGTTCAAGATAAATGACTAAGGATACATAGCATTTAGAATCTCCAGGATTTGAACCCATGTTATTGGACGCTAGATCTAGTGTCCTTACACTGTTACTGGCTAGACCAATAATCTCTATTGGAAGATAAATTCACACTTGTAGCACAGAAAACAGTTACTAGGCAATGTGACAAAGACATTGTGTATAATTATGAAATTGGTAAACACATTGTAGCACAAGAATGTACTAGAAGATTACTGTGATTTATATACTGAGAAGTATGGAAAAACTTTAATGAGATGTTGCTGAATTAAATAAGCAAAGCCAAGAAAATAATATTCAAAATGATTACAATTTGAACAAACTAAAAATAAGAAAAGTAAAAATAAGAGCCAGAAGCATGGCCATAAAGAAGAAATACAATAATGTCACCTTGCCCTCCCCCCATATACCATACATACTTCTTTACACATGTAGGTAGTTCATAGATGTGGAATATTGCAAATAATTTATATTTGATTAATGTATTGATTTTTTTCTTATTTTTCTTATTTTTAACATGCTTTGTTATATGGGATGTTTTTTGGAGAAAGTGGCGGGGGAAAGATGCTAGAAAAAATTAAGATGCTATAAAACAAAAGAAAATAAATATGTATACATGTATAACTATATGAATGCATGCATGTTTATATGTATATACACATTTAATATTGTTCCATAATTTTAAAGTGGCCCAAAAGTCTTTTTTTATTAATACTTTTTATTTGCAAAACATATGTATGGGTAATTCCTAATCATTAATCCTTACAAAGCTTTCTGTTACAAATTTTCCCCCCCTACTCCCCACTCCTCCCCTGGATAGCAGGATATCCACTACATGGTAAGTATGTTAGAATACTTAAATTGAATATATGTATAGTTACTGCCACACATCATTTTTTTGTTCAGGAGAAATCATATCTACAAGAAAGAATAATCTGATAAAGGAAATACAATGCAAGCAAACATCAATAGAGAACATGAAAATGTTATGTTGTGGTCCACATTTCACATCCCTCTCTCTGGGTGTATATGGACTTCTTCACTGAACAATTGTAATTGGTTTGAAGCATTTCATTGTTGAAGAGAGTCATGTCCATTAGAACTGATCCTCATATAGTACTGTTGTTGCCGTGTACAATGATTTCTTGGTTCTGCTCATCTCACTCAGCATCAGTTCATGCAAGTTTCTCCAGGCCTCTCTGAAATCGTCCTGTTGGTCATTTCTAAGAGAGCAATAATATTCCATAACATTCATATACCATATTTTATTCAGCCACTCTCCAATTAATGGGCGTCTACTCAGTTTCCAGTTTCTAGCCACCACAAAAAGAGCTGCCA
>JAJPUD010021779.1:0-22540 GCA_023553655.1 Myrmecobius fasciatus | reverse complement strand
TGTGTGTGTGTGTGTGTGTGAAAGAGAAGAGTGTTTGTAAGAACATTCGCCTGTAAGAGGTGTGATGATCTCGTGGAAAGAGACAGCTTGGAATTCAAGGCTTGAATTGAATTGAATTGAACTAATCATTTAACCTCTCTGAGCTGGCAAATGAGGAAATCGGATAGGACGGCTTCTAAAGTGTTCAACACTATAACTAGGAGAGAGTTGGGGGAAGGGGGAGAAAGGGAAATCTCTACATGAAAGAGAAGAATTTTGAGAAAGGATCTGTTTGTGGGGAAAGTGTCTGTCCTTGTGTGGGCACCACAACGCCTAGTTTGGCTCCTTGTGTGCTATGAACTTCTATTTAGGGAGGGTGGTGAAGTTGGTGTTGTGTCTGGCTGGCTGGCCCTCCCTTCTTGTGACCTTGGAGGTTCCAGCTACAAGGTAACTGTGAGTGATTCCCAGGATGGAATAGGGAGGAGCTGAGCACTGGGAACCCAGCTGTTGAAATAGGCTGCTGGTTTGAACTATATATCCAGTCACATTTGGAGGCTGAAAGAACCTAGAAAGAACTAGGCTTTATCCCTTCAATCCCTGGGAGTGTGTTTTGGTTTTTGGGGAGAATTTGTTAAATGAGGAAAGAGAGAGGGGCAGGAATCTCAAGCTGCCTGCATATCCCAGGCATCCTAGGCAGCTAGGTGGTACAGTAGTTCTGGTCCTGCAGCCAGGAAAAAGGATGTGTTTAATTCTGGTCTTATTAGCCATGAGAGCCTGGGATCTGTCTCCCTCAGTTTCTTCACTTGTAAAATGGGGATAATAATCGCATCTATTTCCCAGAGTTGTGAGGATCAAACGAGATAATAATTGTAAAGCCCTTTGCAAGGCTTAAAACATCCTATAAATGCTCTCTATCATCATCATCATCTTCATATATCTTCCTCTGTACAGAAACCTTACAGTCAGAGGAAGCACGCTCTAGTCATTTCTTACAGATAGTTAGGGAGACAATAGTAAGGTCAAACTTGACTACCCAGTAAGGCCTCTAGACTTTTCAGATTTGCTCCCCAACCCAGAACCACTGAAAGACGTAGCTGTAAGGAGCCTGCAAAATCATTCAATCCACATTACTCTTTCTGTAGAGGAGGAAACTGAGTCACAGAGAAGCGTATTTATAAAGGGGACAAGCATAAATTGAAAGCAACAAGTTGGCCCAGTGCAGAGAGTGCTGGGTTTGGAATGAAGAAGATCTGAATTTGAATCCTGCCTTAGACGTACTACCTGAGTGATTTTTCCTTACTTGCAAAATGGGGAAGATAATTATAATAGCACTTACCTCTCAACAGCCTCTTGTGAGGCTCAAATGAAATAACATATGCAAAGTGCCACATAATTATTATAGGTTACTACATCATCTATTATCATCATTATTATATCTATTACCATAGATTAAATAATCCTGGACTGGATATCATAGTCCTTGGATTCATGTAAAGGAGCCAGTACTTAGAAGCTTATGGTGGCTTTGGAGTCATAATGAGCTCTACTGGCCAGCTAGACCAACCTGTCCTTTTAAAGATGAGAAAATGAAGTCTCAGAGAAGTGATTTGCTCTTGGTCACTTAGTAAGCAGCAGAGAGAAGATCTGAGCTCAAGTCCTCACAAATTCAGCTCTTTCCAAAGCACCACACTTCCTTTTCTGTTCTTCATCTGTAAAATGGGGATAATGTTTTCCGGACTTCTTTATCTCAGGAGATTGCTGTGAGGGAAAAAGCAGGGATCCGTTGTCCAAAGACACATCTCAAGTTAATGGCAGAGTGAAGCTCTTCTCCCAGGTCTTCTAATTCCCAATCCTGTCTCTCCAGCTTCTTCGAGAAGGGTGGGTGGTGGGTGGAGGGTGGAGACTCTGGTAGTTTCTTGTCACCCTTACCTCGGAGCTCCCCTCAACCTCCTCCTTCCACCACCACTCAGGACGTCTCATCCCTTTTCCCCGGTGTCTCTGCCCCCGCCTCTTAGATCCTCAGATTTTGGGAATCTCTCTTCCCTATTCACCTCCATCTCCTTATCCACCTCCCTCGGTCCTCTCCCTTTCTCCTCTCCTCCCCTCCCTAGTCCTCCATCACTTCCTCTTCCCCTCCCTCCGCTTCTCCTTTGTCCCTCCTCCCTCCTTTCCCCCACCTCCCTAGCCCCGGCCCCAGCCCCTGCCCGGCCCCGGCCCCGCCCCAGTCCGCTCCAGTGGCTGTGCGGGAGATCGGGCCCGCCCCCTCAATAGGCCCGGGGCCGGGCTGTGGAGCCGGAGCGGGAGCCGGAGCCGGAGCCCCGGGAGCCGGGCCGAGCCTGGCCGGGCCAGAGCTGGAGCTGGAGCCCAAGCGCCCAGGGAGGTTCAGGCTCGGCTGGTGAGTTACTGGCTCGGGGCCAAGCTGAGGCCGGGGAGCTGGAGGTGGGGAGAGCGGCCCCGGCGCCGGGAGGCACGTTGCGCTGTGTGCGGGGGTGATCTGGGGTGCGGGAGCTGGCGGGGGTCTTTCTCCCCTTCCAGCTGTTGTTATCGGTGTGTGTGCTCGCTCTGTGCTGGGCTGACCGCCTCGGAGTGATGGTGCTGTCGTGGCTCTGTGGCTCCCGGCATGGATCTCCCGGTCTCCGGCTCCACCGGCACTGTTGGATCCGATACCAAATCCCAGTCATTCTCAATCCCTCCGGGACAGAGGGCAGTCCTCACCAGTGGGTTGGGCTGGGGATGAGAGGCTAAAGGACATCTTTGCTGAACTCCTCATCCTGTTCTGGACTGGAGTGAGGGTGGGGGTGCCGAGGAGGGAAGGAGTCTCCGGTGGGAGGTACGGGAAGGGACTATGGAGCCCCCGCCAATCTCCTGCTCCCGGCTCCAGCCGCACTTTGGATGATCCTGTCTGCCTGTCTCTCTGCCAGTGAGAGAGGTGGCAGTCTGTATTGTGTGCCTTTCCAAGCCAGATTCATTCTCCTCACCTCTGCCATCTCCTCCTGTTCCAAATATACATCGCCCTTATTTTGGCGTGGCTTTCCTCCTTAACCAGGGACCCCAGGGACAGAATCTCACCCACCCACCAGAGACAGAATCATGTACCCCAATGTGCCAAGGAGTCTAGCCACTTCTGGGGAAAATAGAGATGGGTTAGGACAAAAGATAAAGGATGAAAGTCAGAAGTTCAAATGGACCCCGGGTTAGGTTGGGGCCAGAGCTGACACAGCCACTGGGGCTCCACATCTTCACTCTCACCAAGTGCAAATAGAAAGTTAATTTGGTGCCGGAGCCCTAGTCTGTCCTTCTAGCCTCCTTCCCACTCTATTAATACAGCCCTCACCCCACTGCTTGGCATCCCCTATTTATAGCCCTGGAGGAAATGTGGTCACACCCCCTCTGCTGGAGGGAGGAGGGAGGAATAGAGGGGATGGGATCCAATGGGGGTCCCACCCTGTCTAAATACTCCTTGGCTGGCCTGAGTGGGGGCTAAGGGGTCATCAACATCTCCCCTTTCTAACCCCTTGGCTCCCACCAGAGCACTACATGGTTTACTAAGCACCCCTTTCCCTCCTTTCTCGGGGTTAAGGGGTCCATTTGGAGACTGGGCCAGTTACTAAGAGGTGCTCATTAGTTAGCTTGTTAAATAGCTGTAAAGTGTGTATGTGGGGGGGCAGAGGGAGGGGCAAGGACTGGGTAACTCAAAATAGCTAGGCTTGTTATTAGTACTGATTAGTAAGTTATGGTTCTTCTCATGCTGGCTCCATGTGACCGGGGGCATGGCCCACATAACTCTTGGCTAACTGTTATCCTTTAGAACTCTTCATCTGAGCATATCTTGGGCGACCAGGAGTTTGGGGGCATGCTAGGTTGTTACATTCTGATATTCTGTCTCCTGGAGAGGAGCATAGGAAAGCACTTTTGTATCTAAGACAGGTGGTAGCATTGCCACCCTAGGATCGTCAGATAAAACCAGAAACTTTCCACAGCTTTGCCCATGGCCCGGCATCCAGACACATCAGCAGCTACCAGTTGTCTTCCCTGCAGGGCAGAAGGAATTGCCAGGGCAGACACGTGGCCCGAGATGCCCCCTACCCTTGCTGCCTGCCTGAGCAAAACTGTCTCAGCGTCCAAGAATGCAGTCTTCCTTGCCAGCCTCAACTGCATTTTGGCATAGAGCTTGGGGTGCCAGGTGGTACCAGGTTAGGCAGACTGGAGGCTGGTGGGGGATGGAGGGAGTGTGTGAGCAGAGGAAAGAGTGGGTAGTGATATCTGCACAGCCCACGGAGGGTATCCCCTGAACCACCTGTCCTCTCTGTCTCTCCCCAGTAGGGAACCTCCCTCAGGAGCCTATGTGAATGGGAGCCTGTAAGGCAGCTGGCACAGTGGGAGTGATGGAGGTGGAAGAAGATTTGCTAGCTCGTGCCTGAGGTGCCTGCAGGCACACCTGCTTCAGTGCACACTCCTTGGTGCTCCAGGCTACATTCTCTGGCTCCTGCTCCAATTCCCTTGACTGTGTGGGCAGGACCAGACTTGTGCTTCTGCCTAGGAATGTATTAGGCTCTGAGGCTAGGGACTGGCTTAGTAAGGGCAGGATCCAGTGGTCTCCACTTGGGTGGCTCCAGTTCTGGGGATCCCCTGTGTCTTTTGCCCCTGACACTCTCCTCCTGACAAAGCATCTTTTGGACCAAAGCTCAGAAGGTTAAAAAGATCTTAAACTCATTGTTTATAGCTGAACCTTTGAGGTAAAAAGTCAAGAAAATAGTCTAGTTCCAGACCACCCCACTTCCTTTCCCAGTCTCCTTGGGTATTAAGATCCTCTAGTTCAGAAAGAAAATAAGTTTCATTGAGGGGTAGCAATGCACCCTGGCCACACTGTCAGTCAAAGGCAGAACTAGAAATAGAGCCTACAGTTTTTAGTAGGAGGGTCTTCTGGCTCTACAATTGTTCCCTCCCCTTCCCCCATCTGTAAATAGTCCATTTTCAAACTGAGTCATCTAGAAGGTGGCATATGGAATACACATCAGCTTGTATATATGGACACATATCCCTGGGGCAGTGTATCAGTCCCAAGAAATTTTTAACTTAGAGTTTGTGAACTTATGTTTTTAATATCTTGATAATACTTATTTAATATTTTGATTTCAATATGATTGATTCTTTTGTAATTACATTTTGTTCATGCATTTGACAAAATTATTCTGAGAAGGGGGCTACAGGCTTCCTAGGACTCTCAGAGGGATCCATTCACTCATAAAAGGTGAAGAGTTTCTGGTCTGGTGCTTTACAATCTACCGGAACCCTTTTTTTTTTCTTCCTCCCTTTATTTATTTATGTAATTATGTATGTATGTATTTATTTTTAATACACATTGCTTTATGAATCATGTTAAGAGAGAAAAATCAGAATAGAAGGGAAAAAAAGCATGGGAGAGGAAAAAAAAACCCAACAGAAAAAAAAAAAAAAAGAAGTAAATGTAGCATGTGTTGATTTACATTCAATCTCCAGAGTGCTTTATCTGGATGCAGATGGCATTTTCTGTCCAAAGTCTATTGGGACTGCCTAGAATCACTGAGAAGAACCAAATGTTTCATAGTTGAGCATCTCATGTTCTTGCTGTTATTGTGTATAGTGTATTCTTGGTTTTGCTTGTTTTGCTCAGCATCAGTTCATATAAATCTTCCTAGGCCTTTCTAAAGTCAGCTTGTTCATCATTTTTTATAGAACAATAATATTCCATTACCTTCATGTACCACAGTGTATTTAGCCATTTGCCTATTGATGGGCATCTATCATTTTCCATTTCCTCTATCACAAAAAGAGCTGCTATAAACATTTTTGCACATGTGGGTCATTTTCCCTCCTCTATGATTTTACAGGAAGCCTCTCATGTTATTTTGCATGATCCTCACAACTGCCATGTGATTTGTAGGCTGAGCTAATTTCCTGACTTTACAGATGAAGAAACAGGTTTATAGAGCCTGAATGACTTCTCCAAGTTTTTGAAATGGTAAATCTGAGTTTAGAACTCAGGTCTTCTGCCCCTTAACCCAATGCTCCTTCCACCCAGTACACAACAATATGGGCCTGGATGTGTTTGTGGGGCAGAGGGTGACTTGTTTACTTGTAGGTACACATGTGAAGCTTTATTCATGAATCTTTTAATAGCTGAGGGCATATAAATGAGGAGCAGCTAGGTGCCTCAGTGGATAGAGTACTCCGTCTGGAGTCAGGAAAATTAATCTTCTTGAGTTTAAAGCTGGCCTCAGACACTTATGACCATAGGCAAGCCAGGAAGGGTTCAGCAAGGGTGTTAATCCCTATATGTGTTCTGGGGTCCCAGGACTGTCTCTCAGCCTAGAGGTTTATGTTGAGGGAGAGGCCAAATAATAAGGAGCATCCCTAGTTCTGAACTCTGGCTTTCTCCTTTTCTACAGGCTGCATGTTGTGTCTGGGTCAATCCACCTTCCTCCGATTTAACCACCCAGCAGAAGCCAAGTGGATGAAAAGCATGATCCCGTCTGGAGGTAGGGGTCCTGGAGCACCCTATGCCCCTGCCCTAGGTAGGTACCAGAGAATAAGGTGGAATCATCATATCTGCCTGACCTGCAAAGAGCTAGAGTTAGAGTGACTCCTGGTATCCACCATTGGTCCCCTCCCACCCTGAGCACCCTTGGAGTGTCAGCATAGGACAATGCAGGGGGTTTGGCTCCCTGTCATCTGTTGAGTGCCCAGCAGGCAGAGGGGATGCCAAGCAGCAGAGGGCTCTGGGACACATTCAGGGCAGTGCCAATTGGCTGGTATCAGTTTTTGCTGGGGATCATGTGCATAGGAGAAAAAAAAGAGCTTTGCCAGCTTCACTCCCCATAGTGTGGTGCCAGGCGGGGTCTGAGGCTTGAAGCCTCCAGTTATGTCACTGTTGAAGTAAATATCTTGCCTTTACCCTCTCTGATAGCCTGAGGGGAGGGAAAAGATCAAGGGTTATGCCAGTTAAATGCCCATAAACTGACTAGATTGGTTCCTGCCTGCTGGCAAGCACTGAGTTTTCTACCTTGTGCCCCACCTCCAGAGTGCACTCTGCCAGCCGGTGAGTCAGTCCAGCACCTGGGACTAGTGTGTGAATTATTGATTTTTGTAGGAGAGGATCTGAATTGCCCATGGGGCCAGGGTCTGCTTCCTGCCCCCATCCTGCTAATGTTGAGGTAGGGAAAGAGACACACTTAGCTTTCTCTTTTAACACACAGCCCTTCCATGGTTATTACCTTTAGGAGAAGACTTAATGTTGGAGCCAAGGACAAGACAGGATACCTAAGATTTTCCTAGGTGGGAGATGTAAGGGAAGGTGGATACCGGAGAGTAATCTGGGGGGTCTGGGCCAGTGTCACTTGTGCCTAGGAGAATGCTCCCCTTTGCCTGCTATTCTACCCCAGCTCCTTAACTCTACCTTTCTGTGATAGAGGTTCCCAAACTCTTGACAGAGATGGCTTCCTTCGCTTTCTGGCCTTCATTCTCACAAGTTTTTCCACTTTTCTGGGCATTTATCGGACGGGGTTCCTGGGCTGTCTCTTGCCGGGGTTCACCTCCCTACATTCATCTTCTTCCTTCGGGCCCCTGTTCTTCAGCTTTCCTGCAGGCCTGATTGAGGCAGGCAGTGGTTCTAGAGCTGCCAGGGTGGCAGTGGGAGGAGAGGAGGGGCAGGGCAGGATGGGAATGGAGAGCTCCTGTGGCTAGCAGCTTAATGGGGATAATTGGAGCCACAGAGCTGTACCTAGATGTCTGCTTTAGCTTCCAGGAACTGGCCATTAGCACTAGAGCCCGCCCCTCTGGCCTCCAAGGGCTCCTGATTGGTTGCAGATGGTGCCATCTCCAGCCTCCCCTTCCTCCTTTGTGGGAGGAGGGAGGCAGGTGGTCCCCCCCCTTCTTTGTACTCCCCTGAGTTGGATGGGGGGATGTCCCATGTTTCCTAGCCTGGGTCCTGCCAGGTTATGCCCTTTTCAGCTACCTAGCCTAGTTCCCTTCAGATTTCTCTCGCTGTCAGAACCTACCCTTCTTGCAGGCAAGGTGGATGAGGTAGGGGAAACCAGGCCCTGGGAGGTCTTTGGTGAGCGCTCCGGACACCGAGTCTCATTCTCCTCGACTACTCCCTACTGTTCTCTGGGAATTAGGAGAGTTGGAAGGAGCCTTAGATCTGATTTAATTCGGTATTCTCCCTTTACACGTGAGGAAACTGAGGCTCAGGGAGGTTAAGTCCTTTAGTCATGCAGGTAGCTAAAAGCAGCCTAGCCTCCGTATGCCCAGGGAGAGGAATGGGAAAGTGGGTGAGATGGTGGGGACCAGATTCAGGCCTGACTTACCCCATGACCTTGGTCTGCTCTGTCCCAGCTGAGTCAGAGAGCCTGGTGAATGGGAACCACCCCCCTCCACCCCCCACCCGGGGTCATGCTGCTTGCGCCAGCCACAGCTCCCTGGTGAGCTCCATTGAGAAGGACCTACAGGACATCATGGACTCTCTGGTGCTGGAGGAGCCGGGAGCCCCTGGCAAGAAGGTCCCTGCAAGCTCCCCCCTCTCCAATGGTGGGCGCTACATGCTCTCACCACCTATTAGCCCAGGGGCCATGTCTGTGGGCTCCAGCTATGAGAACACCTCTCCCCCCTTTTCTCCTCTCTCCTCCCCTGCCAGTAGTGGCAGCTGTGCCAGCCACTCACCTGGAGGACAGGAACCAAGCCTGGCCGTCCCGCCCCTGGTCCCTGCTCGCTCCTCAAGCTACCATCTGGCCTTACAGCCCCCCCCAGATCCGCCCTGGCGGGGCTCGCCCATCAGACAGCCCCCGGCTGGGCAGGAAGGGCATCCATGAGGGGCCTCCCAGCCCAGGGCGGCGAGGTCTGCTGACTGATAGTCCTGCTGCTACTGTGCTGGCAGAGGCTCGCAAAGCCACTGAGAGCCCCCGGCTGGGGGTGTCGCTCCCCGTTGTGGCCATCAGCCTGAGTGAATACCCTGATGGCAGCATGCGAAGCCAGTCCCCCAGTATTCCGGGCAGTCCCAAGTTTCAGCCCCCCATCCCCGCCCCCCGGAGCAAGGCCAGCAGCCTCCAGGAGCGGCCCCCTAGCCCTTTCCGGGAGCTGCCAGGCCCTGAGCGAGCGATGACGGCCAGTCCTTCGCGCCAGCTGGTGGCAAGAACCTTCTCCGATGGGATGGCCACCCGATCCCTGCAGCCACCAGAGAGTCCTCGCCTGGGCCGTCGGAGCGGTCCCGAGAGCATGCGGGAGCTCCCGCCTCTGAGCCCATCCCTGTCTCGGAGGGCCTCCCCACTGTCTCCTCTGCCTGCGCGGGCCACGCCAGACACTAAGCTGACCAGGGAAATGGCCGAGAGTCCCAGGACCCGCCGCTGGGCAGCACATGCGTCCTCCTCTGAAGACTTCACCCTCACCTTGGGTGGGAGGGGCCGTCGGACCAGGAGCCCCTCACCCACACTTGGAGAGCCCTTGGTGCCTCGAAAGGGCAGCTTTGGTGGTGGGCTGAGCCCAGCCTACAGCCTTGGCTCCTTAACGGGAGCCTCACCCCGACAAAGTCCTCGGGCCCAGAGGAAGCTCTCAAGTGGGGAGCTCCGGGTACCAGCTCCCCGGGAGAGAAAGAACAGCATCACTGAAATTAGCGACAATGAAGATGACCTTCTGGAGTACCACCGGCGCCAGAGGCAGGAGCGGCTCCGGGAGCAGGAGATGGAGCGGCTGGTGAGTGAGCCTGGGTGGTCGGGGTTCCCCGCCACAAACCCAAAGCCTCTCAGATGCTTGACCTAGAAGAGACCCAAAATTCTTTCCCCAAGTTTTTATTAGTATCCTCTGTTTCTGACTTCATCAGAGTTATTTCCATTACACTTGCCTTTTCCCTGTCAGAAAACCATTCCGTACAATAGTTAGTATTCCTTTTAAAGAGGAAAAAACATCAGCACAGCTGATACATTGAAAAAGTCCAAAAGCATGTAATGGGGGGAAGAATGGTGGTCCTAAGACACTGATCAGATTTAGACCCAGCTATCCAAGCAGACTCAGAAGCTGGGGGTAGCTTCCTTTCTCCTTATTGGAGTAATGCTTCATCTTTATAATTTTGTGGATTCACTTTTGATTTTTTGGTGTATGGTTGTATGGTTATAGCATGAATGCCTTTCTGACAGGACTGATGAGGATCTTTAGAAATCTAGTGCAAGGAGATCCAAGTTCATACTCTTCCCTTTGACATTTGATATGACAATGATGATGACTGATATGAATAATACCTAACATTTAAATAAATTTAAATAGCATTTTAAGGTTTGCAAAGCACTTTCTCTACATTATTTCATTTGAGCCTCATAATAGCCCTGTGAAATAGGTTCTGTTCTTTTTTAATTTTATTTTTTTAGGTTATATATGTACATTCATTTTTTAATATTTTCACATGATCCATACTGGGAGAGAAAAATCAGAAGAAAAGGGAAAAACCATGAGAAAAAAAACCAAAAGAAAATAAAAAATGAAAATAGTATACTTCAATCTGTATTCAGTCTCTTAGTCCTCTCTCTGGATACAGATAGGATTTTTTATCCAAAGTTTATTGGAATTGCCTTGCACCATTGAATTGCTGAGATCATAGTTGATCATGCAATCTTGCTGTTGCAGTGTATGTTTTTCTGGTTCTGCTTGCTTCACTCAGCATCAGTTCATGTAAATCTTTCCAGGCTTTTCTAAAATCAGCCTGTTCATCATTTTTATAGAACAATAATATTAAATTACTTTCATATAAGATGACTCATTCAATTATTTCCCAAATGATGGGCATCCACTCATTTTCTGATTCTTTGCCAAATAGGTTCCATTTTTATCCACATTTACAAATGAAGAAACTAAAAAAAAAAAAATTGGATCAGTGGTATCAAACTCAGGTAGAACTAGGGACCTCTTATTTATGCATAATGATCCATTTGGGCCGAATATTGATTTAGTTTTAAATTGTAACATCTTTGTGGCAGCTAGATGATGCAGTGAATGGAGTACTGATGTGAAAGTCAGGGGAGTCTGAGTTCAAACATGGCCTCAAACACTTAATACTTATTAGCCTTGTGACCCTGGGTTTTTACTTAGTGAATCACTAAGTGATTTCGCTAGCCCCAAATGTAATATCATCTTCATAATGTTTTTATTATACATAAATATTTTCCAGTTACATTTTATTCTGGTCTGGGTTCACTCAGGAGTGTTGCCATGTGATACCTAGGATCACAAATCTATCTAGCACTCACATTTATAAAGAACTTTATGATTTACAAATATTATGTGACCATAAACAAGATTTTTAACCTTTAAAGCCTCAATTTTCTTATTTTTAATAGGGGGAGAGGGTGTAATAATAAAATATAATACCCACCATGACGGTTGTCATGAGGAAAGTGCTTTAAACCTTAAAGCTATTGAAATCTGACATTATTATTATTATTACTAATATTATCATTGAAGATTGTATTAGGATCTTTCCTTTTTTTCCTCCTCCTATAGGAGTCCCCTCTCTTTCCAACAAAAAAGGAGGCTTAGGCGATTGGGCAGAGAACGCTCTGTCCGAGTGAGGAGAGGGCTGGGTTTAGGGCAGACTCTGCACAGGAGGGATTTGCAGAGCAGTGACTCTGTCAGGCCCCTCTCTGTCTCCATAATCCAGCCCCTCAACTGGGACCAGATACTTCTCCGCCCTCTTGTTCTCTGCTAAGGGGCTCACCTGGCCGATAGGGGGGCAGAGAGTGCAAGGAGGGCACCTGCTTGGGGGGGAAGGGAGCTCTTGGCTAGGGGGCCCCTAAGGCCAGGTCTTTCTGTCCCTATGTGGAGGGTCTGGGGGATGGGAAGGTCTCTGGGCAGCTGTCTCTGAGCTGGCATCTGAGCTGGGTGGGGGCCTGGGATTCCCAGGATAGCTCAGGGAAAGGGAGGGCCCAGGGAAAGTGGGGAGAACGTGAAGGAGAATGAGCAGAGTCTCCTTTATCATCCTCCCCCTTCACTATTTCTGTTCAGATCTGAGAAAGATTTCCCAGCTCCTGAGGAGGGGCTCTCCTGAGCTTTTCTTGCTAGCCTAGCCTAGATCCTGGGATGTCCCTGTCCCAGGAGAACAGTCAGTGGGGCTTATGGAGCTGAGGAGTGGGTCCCCTTCTCTTTTCCCCTGCTTCTCACATCGCCCAGGCCCTGACCTGTCCCAACCTGCCACTTTAAGGCTTGGAAACTGCCTGCCCCTCCCATCTCTGTAGCAGCTGCTTATCTGTGTCCTGAGGCAGGGGGAGGAGGAAAGAGGGCCCAGCCTCCTGGGGTGGAGGGACTCCCGGTTCCGGGTCTTTTTGGCCATGGACCTCGGCAAAGAACAGGAGGGAAGCCAGGTGAAGTACTGGTCTGAGCTGGCTGGAGGAGAAGGGAGAAAGGTGGCTGGGGGGACGGGGGGCGTGGAGGAGGAAGAGAACTCTGCTAGGCCAGGGTTTCTTTTGGGGGGGGCAGGGGTGAGCGCCTTCCCTTGCTTGGGGAGATGCTGCGGTGTATATGGGCATCTTAGGGGCATGACTTGGCCCTCCTCCCTCAGGTTGCTGAGGAGAGATGGTGTCTATGTTCTGGTGACTGGGGTGGGGCCACGGAGCCAGGTCAGGCCATGGTACAATGATCAGATTGGGACATCCAAGACCCAGGCCTGGGAGCCAGGCTCAGGAAAGCTGCCAGTCCTTCAGTAGGATTGGGAATGAGCCCTACCCATTGGCACGCCGCCCAAGGCTCATGTTGATTTGGGACTAAGGGAGAAAGGAAAAGATAAGGTTCGTCCCTGTCCTTATGGGGTCTGTGCACAGGTCTCTGTGTTTTATACGTGTGATGGGCAGCGTGTCTGAATGTCTGCGTGCTCTTGGCAAATGCCCTCTGGGGTGCAGAATGAAAAGTGAAAGCGGGCTGGGGGGGAGAGGGGGAAGGATGGCGGCTCAGCGCCTCCCACCCTCCTGGGGATTCTTGGAGGTGGTGCCTCCTGGAGAGGGCATCAGCCTTAACCATTGGCATGAAAGTGGCAGCAGGGCACTCACAGCGGATAGGGTTCTAGGCTTAGGCTGGAAGCAGTTAGCTGCATCCCTGAAATCCCCTCCCTGTGCCTAGGGGGTGGGGCTAGCTTTGGGGAGGGTCCCATGGATGGAGAGCTAGAAGGGACCCGGGGGGCGTCTACTCCAACCTCCTGGTTGTGCAGATGGGGGAACTGAGTTTCAGAGAGGCGTGTGCACTGGCTAAGGTCACCCAGGTGGGGCGTTGGGGGGAGAGAGCATCCAGTCTCACCCAGCCCCAGCTTTCTCCTCCTGTGGGGGTGCGAGCCCTGCCACACCTTCAGTCTTCTCCCCCCCTCCCCCCAGGAACGCCAACGCCTAGAGACCATCCTGAACTTGTGTGCTGAGTACAGCCGGGCAGATGGGGGCTCCGAGGGAGGCGAGCTGCCCAGCATCGGCGAAGCGGCCATGGCTTTGGCTCTAGCCGGCAGGAGGCCCTCCAGGAGCCTGCCTGGACGGGGCCCCGAGGAGCCTGGCCCCGGCGGGGCCGCCCAGAGGCTCTGGGAGAGCGTGGAGCGCTCAGACGAGGAGAACCTGAAGGAGGAGTGTAGCAGTACTGAAAGCACGCAGCAAGAGGTGAGAGGCTCCGGCCTGGGGGCAGCAGGCAGCGGGCAGCGGGCAGCGGAAGGTTGTGGGGAGCAGGGTTAGAGGCTCGGCTCCGGCCTGGGGGCAGCAGGCGGAGGGCAGCAGAGGGTTAGTGAGAAGCACAAAAACAGGTGTGAGATGGGGGAGAGTGATGGAGGCTCTGGGCGTGAGAGGGAGGGAGGGAAAGAAAGTTCGGAGGAGAAGCAGCATGGGAGGGAGTGGGAAGGAGTCCCGGAGGGAAGAGGTTTGGGGAGTGGGGGCTGGGGACAAGAGGAAGGGCCTGGAGATGGCGAATGAGGGACTTTGGGATGACAGGCCGGCAGAGTTGGAAGTGGGCCTGGGGATGATAAGGAGGCTGAGAATTAAGGGATAGGATGTGTTGGAGGGGAGGGAAGGGAGGAGGCAAGAGGGGGTATCCAATATGGAAGGAAGATGTGGGAGAGGGTGGCTTTCTAGGTTGCATAGACTATAAACTTTTTATGACCCCCCAACTTTGGCCTTGGGGCCCCACCTAGGTTTGGCACTCTGACTACAAAGCATTACTCACTGTAAATGAGTCAGCAGGGTCCCCAGGGCGGTACAGACTGTTTCCCAGTGGGAGACCCCGAGGGGGCCCCAGGTTTGCCCCGGTCCCTCTAAGGCTTATGGCTTCTCCATACTGCAGCATGAAGATGCCCCGAGCGCCAAGCTCCAGAGTGAGCTGCAGGCCCTGGAGGAGGAGCGGGCGAAAGCTCTCGGGCGTGTGGAGCAGCTCAAGGGCAGAGTCAAGGAACTGGAGCACCAGCTGCAGGAGGCAGCCAGAGAGGTGAGGGCTCCTAGAGAACAAGCTGGTGGCTCCCCCCCAAGGACTGAGGGCTTAGGAACCCCCCCCCCCCGTTGTGACATGGACCCTGGGCTGTGCTCACAGGCTGAGATGGAGCGGGCGCTGCTTCAGGGTGAACGGGAGGCAGAGCGGGCACTGCTGCTGAAGGAGCAGAAAGCTGTGGACCAGGTGCAAGAGAAGCTGCTGGTGCTGGAGACAGGCATGCAGAAGGAGAGGGACAAGGTAACCCGAAAGTGGGCACCTCTGCCCCGTCTGAGGCGCCCACTGCCCTGAGAAATGGAGACGCGGTGTCGGTATCACCCCTCCCACTGAGGAGCTTGTCCCTTGGGAAGGATGCCAGCTTGGGCAGGGGCATTGTCAGGGTGCTGGGCTGGTGTTGGGGCCTCTCCTCTCACTAGGTCTCTCTCTGCTGCCTTTGGGTGTCAGGGACTTTGCCAATGCCAGCTTCCCCTGGGCACTTAGGTCCCTGGACTTACCCTTTGCAAAGGTCTAGGATCCCCTTTTTGTTAGGAGAAACACCACTGGAACAAAGGAGTAATTCAGTTTTCCGTGTTTCCCCTTGGTTTGCTGAGGCCCTAGTGCTTGGTGCCCTAGCAGGCAAAGCCCTAGTAATGCCCAGACCCGTGTAATATGAACCCAGGTTTCAAAAACTCACCACTCAATGTTGCCTTCTTGGTCCCCTGTCCTTTTGTGCCTCCCATCCACCCCACAGTGCCTGTCCTCTGGAATATACAATTTTCCTCATCCCAGATGGAACCAGCTTTCTGCCCCTAAACCTTTCAGATCTTGTGCCAGCCTGCAGGGCCACTCCGTCCCACAGTTGCCATGCCAGCTGAGCCTGAAGAGCCCAACATCGAGCCAAGGGGTCTGAAGTGAAGAGGGAGGCATTTGTTTCTGGATCTGACATTATTTTCCTGAGGGTCTTTCCTCCTGGAATTTTTGCAAGTTTTTTTCTCCTCTCTTTTTTTTTTTTTTTTTTGAAGAACTATTTTTTTTTTTCTTGAAATTTTTTTTTTCTTTTTGGAGCATTGGGCTCTGGGTCCCCCAAACCACACTCCCAAAGTCTGTGCCAGATTAATCTCATGCTTGCCAGCCAGGCCTACACTAACACCCTCTCTAATAATTGTTGTGGGCCCTCCGCATGCTGTCCTAACTGCCAGTGCTGCCCTAGGTAGGAGTTGTGCCCGCTGCCCATAGGGCAGCTCTCCAGCTTTGCCCACTTCTGCACTAACTCCATGGGCACCTGTGTGCCCTGATCTCTCCCCTCTAATTCTGTTTCCTTCTCTTCTTGGTGTGGGACCCCGTAGCCCCTAATTAGAAAAGGATGGGGGAAGGGAACTAGGGGTAAAAATAAGTCCAATGCTCTTCTGTGAGACATAGAGGGGTTGTGCCCACAGAAAGGCCTTGAAATAAATCACGTCTTAGTTAGAATTAAACCACAATCAGGAGCTTTAAGATACCTAGGAGCTTATTCTACAGAGCACTGGGCTAGGCACTGTATATGTGCGGGACATGCAACATCTAGCTAGGACCTAGTCCCTGCCCTCACGAGGCTTACTGCCTAGTAAGGGTTGACAGGGAACAGGAACAAACAGAAATAACCGGGGTATTTGTCATTACGTGATATGTGAATTAGGGATTCATAAAACAAAGTGGGAACCAAAAGGGGATCAGGAGGAGCAGGGGAAACTATTAGCTGTGACTCTAGCAGTCAGAAGTCGTGAGAATTGTGTTCTGGAGGAAGGAGAGGCAGTCAGCCCTATCCCAACCACTTGACTCTTTATCTGGGGCAAGAAGAGCCTGGCAGGGATGGCACAGCCATGTTAAGATGGCTATCTTTATGGGGCAGAAGAAGGGCAAAGCGTCCTCTGCAGCCTGATAGCTCTCTCTCTAATCCAGAGTCCTGATCCTTTTCTGTGTCATGGATCCCTTTGGTGAAGCCTTCTCAGAGCCATGGTTTTAAATGCATAAAATGAAACACATGGGCTTATGGAGGGAAACAATTCTATGGAGATTCAGTTATCAAAGTATTAAGTACAAGTTCACAGACTCTGGCTTAAGAATCCTAGATCAGACCCTAATTTGGGGCACATTCAGAACTGGGGCAGAGGGAAAGCCCCTGAGGATGGAGCTGGGGAGGCAGACATTCTAAAAGAGCTGAGCCATAGAGAAAGGCAAGCTGTACCCCAAGAGCTTGCAGGCAGGGGAGGAGGAGGAGGAGGAGGATGGCAAGGGAGGAGGAGACACGTGGCCCAAACCTCCTTGGCAGCCTGAGCCTCCTCTCGAAGTTTGGCTTTATCTGGTGTCTCAGAGTCCAGCCTCTTAGGAGGGTTCTGATGCATCTCCACCTGGGGTCATTTAGAGGGTCTTCCCAGCTATGAAGGGGCTGGCTGATTAGCCTTAATGAACTCTCTTCTTCCAGCCCAGACTCCCAGGCTTGGGAGTCAACAATAATGGTTTCTCCTCTGCCCATCTTTTCCCATGGGGTGACTCACCACCTCCTCCCCTCCTTTCCCACCCCCGTCCCTAAAGGTGTCATCTCTCCCTACACTGAGCCACTTACCCTCCTCCCCTTACCCATTCCTGGGGCTCTGATTACCATGGCAACGGCCACATTAATTGCAGTCCTCAGCCCAGCCCATGGTTCAGACCTTAGATGCCAGCATCTCTACATCCTGGGTGGGAGGGAAAGGAAGGCTGAGTGAGGGGTGGGGGTGGGAGGGTGGAGAGAGGAGTGGGTGCTGGGGTCCCCTCCTCTGTGTCAGCTGCTGCATTAATATCCTCAGCTCCCCCTCCCCCTCCATACATAGATCCACTAATTTAATCCCCTTTCCCAGGTTCGACTTTGGTCTCTGGGTGCTGGTGGGTGGGAAGGCGGGAGGGAGCCAAATTCTCCCTATTTGTGATGTGGAACAAATCATGGCCACAGCTGGTTTGGCAGGAAAACCAACCTGTTGGCATCAGCACCCGCTTTTCCAATTCTAGGAACTTCTTGAGACCAAAGCCCATCCAAGCTCCTTTTTCCTCTGCCATTACTCTTCTCTCCTCTTCCTCCACATTCCTTTTTCTGCCTTGATCCGCCACCTTTTCCCTTCCCCTTGTCCTTTTTCTCCATTTTCTCCATTCTCCATTCTATTCCCCACTCAGATTTTTTTCTCTTCTCGCCTCCTTTCCTTTTTCTTTCCTTTTATTTTTCCATCTTCCTCTCTCTTTTCGTCCTTTCTCCCCTCCTTTTATCTTCTTCCTTCTCTCTCATCCCATCTCCTTGCTTTCTCTTTCTTCCCTCCCACCCTATTCCTCTCATTCTCCACTTCCCTCCCCCACCAGCCCCTTCCCTTTCCCATCCTCAGCCGCATGGCATGGAGTTAGAAGTGTGTGTTCTGTTTTTCCCCTTTTTGTGTTGTATACCCCTTCCCCCCCCCCCCACCTCCCTCCAGGAGAGGGTGGAGCTGGCCATGGGACGGAGTGAGCTGGAGGCCCGCCAGGCGCTGTATGATGAGCTCAAGACACAGCTCGATAACTGCCCCGAGTCTGTTCGGGAACAGTTACAGGAGCAGCTGAGAAGGGTCAGTTTCACAAACCATTAGCCCCTATCCTGACTCCCCTGCCATGATCTCGGAGCTGCCCTCAAGGGCCCTCCCTCAAGCAGAGAAGAAAGCAGATTGGACTGTGCCATTGGGCAGGATGGCAGTACGCCGGATGAGCCTCCCCCCAGGGCTCTGCGGAGGAGGGCTCCTGGAACTTCGTGGCCCTTTCCATCTTCCTCCCCTGCCCCTTATTCAGTTATGTTTTTTGTATTTCCTGCTCCCTTTGGCTGGGCTCCACAATGCCCTTTGGGTGCCAGGCAAAGTGGCATAAGGGTAAAGCTGTGCCCAGGGGGAGGGTGGGTGGAGTATTTTTCCCTCCCAATCCCAGAAACATCTTGCTACCCAGAACACCTTTTTGTGGCCCTTTTACTTGCCACTACCCTGGTAGTCTGGCCCACCAGGCTCCATGGCACAATGAAGTACAACTGAGTCCCAACCTCTTCCCCAACCATTGTTATCAAAGGAGGCTGAAGCTCTGGAGACGGAGACAAAACTCTTTGAAGACTTGGAATTCCAACAGCTGGAGAAGGAAAGCCGCCTGGAGGAGGAGCGGGAGCTGGCTAGCCAGGGACTGCTCCACAACAGGGCAGAGCTGCATCGGAGCATTGCTAAGAGAAAGGTGGGACCCTTCTCCCCCCAATCCTTCCCCCCATCCCTTAACCTTCTCAGGGAGCAATCAAGTCAGCCTATGTTTTGTCCTGAGCTATTTGTGGACGTGGCGTTCTGCCCTGGGCAAGTGGATTTTGGCAGCCTGGAGCGGAGAGCCAGCCACATCCAAGTATTCGGAACATCATCAAACAGGAGGAGACACAAAATGCTGTAGGGTCTAGGAAAGAATTCCTTCATTTAGGGAAATTTGTTCAATCTTTTAATTCTTTGCTTAAGCAAATTCTTTTTTTGGATAGCTTTTTATTTTTCAAAATACATGCACAGATAGTTTTCATCATTCACCCTTGCAAAACCTGTGTTCCAAATTTTTCTCCCTCCCTCTCTATCTACCCCCTCCCCTAGACAAGAAGTAATCCAATATAGGTTAAACATGGGCAATTCTTGTAAATGTGTTTCCACATTTATCATTTGTTGAGTATTTATTAAGCACTTATTATAAACCAGGCACTGTGCTAGATGCTGGAGGTACAAAGGAAGGGAAAAACATGGCTCCTGACTGAAAGAACTCACATTTTAATAGGTAAAACAACATGTGAGTAACTAGGTACTTCCATACACACATGCCGAGTATTCGGAACATCATTGAACAGGAGGAGACACAAATAGCTGTAGGGTCTAGGAAAGAGTTCCTGGAGAAGGTGAGGTTTGAGCTGAGTCTTGGAAGAAGTCAGAGAAACCAAGAAGTGGGAATAAGGGAGCAGAGTATTTGAAGCATGGTGGGCAGCCAAGACAAAGGCTTCGAGAGAGGGACTGAACGTGGGCCAGTGAAGCTGGACTACAGAACCTTTTTAAAAGGGACTAAGGCATGAAAATAAAAATTAAAAGGGGCCAGCTGATGAGGGCTTTAAATGCCAAACAGAAGAATTTTATTTGATTCTAGAGATAATGGAGAGCCAGTGGAGCTCATTGAGCAGGAAGTTAATTCTACCACTTAGAAAAGTCATCTTAATCAAAGCATAGCATTTCCACCTTTTTTGATATTGTTTGTTTGCTTGTTTTTTTTTCTTTCTCATGTTTTTGTTCACTTTTGAACTGATTTTTCTTGTGTCACATGATGAATATGGAAATATGTTTAAAAGAATTGCATATGTTTAACCTATATCAGATTGTTTGCTGTCTTGGGGAGAGGGAAAGAAGGGGAGAAAAAAATTTGGAGCACAAGGTTTTGCAAAGGTGAATACTGACATTACCTTTGCATGTATTTGGAAAAATAAAATACTATTAAATTTTTCAAAATATTATCATGATGGAAAAAACCCAAAAAACTAAAAAAAAACCCTTAAAAATTAATTTGCAATAAAAAAAGAAAGATTAAAACGAGGAGAGATTGATGGTGAGGAGGCTGGTTAAGAGGTTTTTTGCCATAAGCCAGGGAAGAGAGGATGTAGCTCAAACTAGTAGGTGATTATGTAAGGAGGGCCAAGGGTCGATGTATGCAATATTGTCAACAAAAACAATTGTGAGAGTAAGAATAATGAACGTGGGATAAGAGGGAAGCTCTTAAGTCTGGATGACTGGGAAGATTGTGGTGTCCTTTCATAGTAATAATGAATCTAGGAGAAATGTTTAGGGGGAAATGAATTTCATTCTGAACATTTTAACTTTGAAGTGCCTATGGATGTCCAAGATGTCCAAGAGGCGATTGGTGATGTATGACTGGAGTTCAGCAGAGAGACTAGGGCTGGGAAAAATCTGGTCTTTTCCTCTCAATCCAGTGGGAGACAAGATACACAAACTGAGAAATCTAAGGCAGCTGAGGAAGACCTAAGGGCAAAGTAATAGGAAAGGAGGCTGTTGTTATTGTTTGTCCTTCTTTTTCAAAGAGGACCAAAAATTGTTTCAATTCTTTCCTTGCCCTTGACAGGAGGTTAATTTAGAGAAGGCTTCCTAGAAGTGTTGTTGCAGTTTCTGGCTTTACATGACCCCATGGATAAAGTCGTTGGAGTTTTCTTGGCAAAGATGCTGGAGTGATGTGCCATTTCCTTCTTCTATGTATCCTATTCTAAAGATGAGTAACTAAGGCAAATAAGGGTTAAGTGACTTGTCTAGCCAGAGTCATATACCTAGTATGTCTCTGAGGCCAGATTTGAACTCAAATCTTCTTGGCTTCAAGCTCAGAGCTCTATCCATTGCACCATTTAGCTGCCCTTCCAAGAAGAGATGAAGGCTGAAAAGATAAGAACTGTGACTTAATGGAGAAGCAGTAGGAGCAAGACCTGGACTGAGTGAATGATTTTGAGATAAGAGAAAAAGAGCAGTATGTTAAAAGGAACTATGGGAAAGGCGAATAGTGACATAGAAGAGGAAGGCAGGAAAACCTTGAAACTCAACAGGCAAGTTTGGGAAGGAACAGGAGCTATCCAGTTATCCCATTTTCTTTGTTTTCTTCCTGATGAACCTACCTGATTTCTCGAATGATTGCTCAGGGAGGGAAGGTTGAAGGTAGACAGTAGAATAACTCAGGCAGCTAAACGGGTCATTGGTTAGTGTCTGGAGTACCTGAGTTCAAATCTTGCCCCATCTATTTACTTGCTATGTGATTCTGGACAAGCCCCTTAAACCTGTTTGCTTCAGTTTGCTCATTTATAAGATAAGCTGGAGGACATGCCAAACCACACTAATATCTTTGCCAAGAAAACCCCAAATGGGATCACAAAGAATAAGACACAATCTAAAAATGACTGAACAACAGCATGAAGTTAGAGTGGAATTTTATACAGAGAGAACTTTCCAAATAGTAAAGTGTCATATAAATATTATCATCATCATGATCATCCTTGTTATTCTTTTTAGCCAGTCCTCCAATCTTGTCTTGTCATTTCACAGTTCTGGTGTCCTCTGAGGAGAGCCACAAACTCGGTTAAAACTCATGAGCTTTAGGGGCAGCTAGGTGGTGTAGTGGATAGAGCACCAGCCCTGAAGTCAGGAGGACCTGAGTTCAAATCTGGTCTCAGACACTTCCTAGCTGTGTGACCCTGGGCAAGTCACTTAACCCCAATTGCCTCAACAAAAAAGAAAAAAAAAAAAAAAACTCATGAGCTTTAGGTGCATGGTCTGTGCCTTGGTGATTTGTCTATTTTATAGTCTCAAACCAGTTGGAAAGCTTTGTGTCTGGAACCATCTTTCATTAGCTCCATGATCCCCTTAGAAAGGGCATTCCTACTTGGCTCAATGAGGGGATTCAGGCCAATTCCAATAGATTTGTGATGGAAAGAGTCATCCACAGCCAGAGAGAGAACTATGGGGACTGAATGTGAATCACAACCTGATTTTCACTTTTTCTTCTTCTTGTTTGCTTTTTTTCTTTCTCAGTTTTTCCCTTTTTGATCTGGTTTTTCTTTTTTCTTTTTTTTAATTTTATTTCATTTGCATAACATATGTGTGGGTAATTCTTCAACAATAACCCTTACAATAGCTTTTTGTTACAAATTTTTCCCCCCAACTCCCCACCCCTCCCCTAGATGGCAGGATATCCACTACATGATAATTATGTTAAAATACTTGACAAATCAAATATATGTATACATATTTCCAAACTTGTCATTGTTGTGCAAGAAAAATCTTATCTACACAAAAGACATATCAGATAAAGGAAACATAATGTAAGCAAACATCAATCAAGAGTATGAGAATGTTATGTGTAATCCACATTTCGCATCCCTCTCTCTGGGTGTATATGGCTTTCTTCAGTGAACAATTGGAACTGGTTTGAAACATCTCATTGTTGAAGAGAGCCATGTCCATGAGAATTGATCATCATATAGTTTTGTTGTTGCCGTGTATAATGATCTCCTGGTTCTGCTCACTTCACTCAGCATCAGTTCATG
>JAJPUD010021778.1:0-22545 GCA_023553655.1 Myrmecobius fasciatus | reverse complement strand
GTAGGACGTGGCATTTTACCCCAGGCTATTATGTGGTAGCTTCCTCTTTTAACTAATTGGTGCTGCTTGCTGGCTGCCAAACTGTTGTTTTTATGCTGTTGAAAGATGCTGACGTCGCCTCTAAATTCAGCATCCCAAGGCAAAGCCCTGATTGCCCCATCCTAGTTATGACTGTGCACGTCTCCTAGAAAAAAAAAAAAAAAGAATATGTCTTCTCTCTATTCATATGGTCTATATTATATGTTAAAAGTCCCACTTTTATATGGACAACTCTAATAGCCCTGTCTTTGGTTTCTCTGAGTGAAGCCAGAGAAAAGGGAAAGAGCATTATATTGGGAAAGTAGAGGCAGCCAGGTTGTACAGTGGATAAAGCCCCTGGAGTCAGGAGGACCTGTGTCCAAATCCAGACCCAGACAACTAAAGCTTACTAGCTGTGTGACTCTGGGAAACTTCCTAAAATCAAAATAAAAAAAACAAACAAAAAAAACCCAAAAATAAAACAAACAAACAAACAAAAAAGAAATCTAAGGTGGGAAAGAATGGTACAATTCCCATCTTATTCATAATTGAAATTAAGTCACTTAACTGTTCTGGGCCTGTTTCCTCATCTTTAAAATGAGGGGGATAGTCTACATGACCCTTAAAATCCCTTCTAGCTCTAAATCTATGATCCTATAGTCTCTGTTGCTGTTTAGTAGTTCTTCAGTCATGTCCTACTCTTCAAGGCCCCATTTTGGATTTTCTTGGCAAGTAGTGGAGTGGTTGCTGTTTCCTTTTCCAGCTCATTTTGCAGATGAACAAATTGAGGCACACAGGATTAAGTGACTTGCCGATCTAGGCTAGATATGAACTCAGGTCTTCCTGACCCTGGGCCTGGCACTCTGTTCACTGAATCATTAAGCTTCCTACAATCAATCTTTCTCAGTGCTTAAATAGTACTAAATTATCTATCCTCTTTTCATTTGTGTTAAACATCTCTTCTAAGTTGGAGGTTGGAGCTATCAAATATATAGGCTACATATGACCCACAATATTCCCAGCTATAACTGCAACTAGATTAAAATATAATTGGAAAATAATCATTTATTAAATTGTAGGTTTATTTTTTTTTAAATTACAATATATATTCATTTTTTAAATTTATTTTTATATGAGTCATATTGAGAGACAAATCAGAACAAAAGGGGAAAAAAATCACAAAAAAAGAAAAAAGAAGAAAAAAAGGTGAAAACAGCATGCTTTAATCCACATTTAGTCATGGAAATTCTCTCTGGAGGCAGATGGCATTTCCAAAGTTTATTGGAATTGCCTTTGTTCACTGTATTCCTGAGAAGAGCTAAGTCTACCACAGTTGATCATCATACAGTCTTGCTGTAACTGTGTACATTGTTTTCCTGGCTCTGCTCACTTCACTCAGCATCCATTCATACAAGTCTTCCAGGCTTTTCTGAAATCAGCTTATAGAGCAATAGTATTCCATGGTACATTCATGTACCATAACTTATTCAGCCATTCCCCAGCTGATGGGCATCCACTCAGTTCCTTGCTACTACAAAAAGAGCTGCTACAAATATTTTTGGACATGTGGGCCCTTTTCCTTTTTTATGAGCTCTTTGGGACACAGACTAATAGGGAAATATTTAACCAAATAAATAAAAATATGAAACTAGATAAAAAGATTGAACAATAATAAATAATACATATTTAAAAGGAATAGTGAGTCATACAATACTAAATTGGCAGTTTCATTTGAAATCATCTTTTTTATTCTAATATGTTATGAAAATACTTGTTATTTCATAAATTAAAAACAAAATAAGAATAATAAACAATATATAATATTACCTTTTTAAATAAATCAATATATACTGGTAGGGAATTCTAATGTACAACTTATTGACCTTTGTTTCTCTTTGACTTTGACCCCACTGATTTAGGCCTAGAATTACTGCATCCATATTCCTGCCCCCTGAGATCCTTTTTTGTTTTGTTTTGTTTTAATTCTCCAGACTAAACTCAGGGACTGCCCCAGTCATGAAGGCTTCCTTTCCCCACTTCTACAGCTGAAAATGATCTCTCTCTTTCCTCAAATTTTCTTATAGCATATTGTCTGCTTTTCTCCTTTGCCCTTATCACATTTTATTCTAAATGATAATTATTTCATGATATATAATATTTATAGTAATTGCATGATGAAATTCTTGGAGAAAGGAACACATCCTTTTTCTTCTTTTTGTATTTTCAGCACCTAACAGGGCCTTGTTCATTGTAAATGCTTAACAAAGACTTGTTGAATAAAATTGGATTGCAGTATCTATAATATATAATTCAATCAATTATCTTTTCTCCATTAAAAATAACTATTAAAGTAAGCAAAAATATTTACTCATGAATTACTCTGTATAAGGAATAATAGTGAGATTTAAGGAAATATAAATATGTGTCTATAACTTGGTATTTTCCTCATTAACTTCAAACAACAATAATCATTGCTTTCTCTATTTCTAGTTCTTACTGAGAGGCTGAATAAACAAAACTGAAACTTTCTTTAAAGCCAAGATTCTTTCAGGGCACACACAGAACTCTCTGTCTCTGTTTCTAATACCTATAGTTTGAGAAGGGGTTTGCTATCACAATTCTTGATTTGATGTTCCCAGTCTTTCAAAAGAAGCCCTTTTCTTCCCTTTTTTGCTAACAAAAGAGAAGGCATTCTTTGATTTTCTGAAGATTTCCCAAGTGATTCTTTGAGATTTCCCTCCTTACTTTGCCAAAATTGTATCTTTCCATAAAGAGAAGTGACTCTTGGTTGTGGCTTGGTTAAAGGGAGCTCTTATTCTATGTCTGAAGTTTCTCCAAGGCCAGTTTTTCCCAATCATGAGATGAAACCTTCTCTAGATGATTCCTCTACCTTCTCATGTTAGTATTTTAAATATTAATACACTTTATATCTAGTTACATAAAGCATATATAAAGTACATATATCATATAAAGAATATAAAATGGTAAATTTTATATTAAATATATAAACATATGTAAGTCAATTTGCATGAAGAGATTTATGATATTCTTTTGATCCACTCTCAATGGTGTCCATCTCGTTGTTCTTGTTTTTTTGCCTTTATAATTGAAGAGGAACAATGATATTGTGGAGTTGGAATCAAAGTGCCACTGTTTGACTGTGGCTGATCAGATTAATATGAGCTCAGAATGCTCTACCACAGATGGGCACAAATAGTCCAGATAGACATTTGGAGTGAAATTATCTCTAAATTTGCAAATCTCATGTTTCTTTTGAGCTATTGCAATTCTGCTTTGCTTATAGAGCTCAGCAGGCACTCCATGCTAAGTGCCCTGTGTTAGCATCTCCCATATCTCACAATTGATAGTAAAATTCTTCAGAGACATGTTGAAAGTATCCATGTGTTATTGTTTTTTCTGACCTCCATGAGAACTCCATAAAGTAGTCTTTTAGGCTAATATACAATTGACTTTCTAATGATATGGTCAGCCCGTTGGAGTTTTGCTCTCTGCATTGGAAAGATCTCTAACACCAAATTAAGGATTTCATCTTGGAATCACCCAGGAGCTAGAGAATGCTTTTGGGTTGAGGAGAGACATTATAATATTTCACACCTTTTTGAACACTTTAAGTTAGATGAAATGTTTTCTTCACTGTAATCTTGTGAGACAAATGCATGAATATTATTCTACCCACTTTACAGATGAGGAAATTGAGACTGAGAAACTGAGTGATTGGCTCAGAGTTAGATGCAAATTTATCTCCAGACTCAAGGTAGTTTCCACTGGATCTTGCTTTAGGAAAATTATTTTGGCAGCTGTGTGAAGTCATGCCCATTCTGTTTCACATGCTACTCCCCTCCACATGGGTAATATCCCAGCCACACTGATGTGCTTGCCGTCCTTCAAGCCCAACAGTTCATTTCCTGTCTCCAGACCTTTGCCTTAGCTGTGCCCCATTTTTGGAATGTATTCCTTCCTTCCCTTTACTCTTTGGAATCCCAGATTTTTTTAAAGACTCAGCTTAAGCATTATTTTCTACATGAATGAAGCCTTTCTTGATTTCCCAGTTTCTAATAGACACCCTCCCCAGAGTTTAATTTTTATCTATTCTACAAATCCTCAAATATGTATAGTGTCTCCTTTATTAGAATGTAAGGTGAGATCAGGGACTGTTTTGTATTTTATTTTTATATTTGTCTTTCTATCCTTGGAACTTAGCATGGTGTCTGGACTGAAACAGGCCTTTAGAAAATATAGGATAATAGATGATTCTGAAGATGGTGGCCATGCAACTAGAAAAAAGGGGGGCACAAAGGACTTTTGAAAATAGAACGGATAGAATTTGACAACTATATTACCTGTTGTATGATTGTTCAGTCATGTTTGACTCTTTGTGACCCTGTGGAATATAGCATGCCAATATTGTCCATAGGATTTTCTTGGCAAAGATGCTGGAGTGGTTTGTCATTGCCTTCTCCAGGGGATTAAGACAAACAGAGGTCAATGACTTGTTCAGGATTACACAACTAATAAGTGTCTGAGGTCATATTTGAACTTGGGTCAACTAGATGGCCCAGTGGATAGAGTTATGGGCTTAGTGTCAGGAAAATGAGTTTTCCTGAGTTTAAATCCAGCCTCAGACATTAGTTAGTGGTGTGACCCTGGGCAAATCTCAGTTGTCTCATCTGTAAAATGAGTTGAAGAAGGAAAAGGCAGAGTACTCTAGTATCTCTGTCAAGAAAATCCCAAATGGGGTCATGGAGAGTTAGACATGACTGAACAACAATGGATCAAAACAACTTCCTGATTCCAGGACGGTACCTAATAGGAAGAAGCAGGTAGGTGTAGTGGATGGAGATCTGGCCATGGAGTCAGGAAGACAAAGAGGAATGAATCTTAACTTGGATCTTGAACCCAGACTTAAAACCTCAGGTTACAATTGGAAAAAGCCAGTAGATAGATTGTCTACAGCCCTACCCAAGCGGGGAATCCATCACATGTGGAAGCTTGTTCCATGGGGTGGGGCAAAGCTTCTTAAACACTTAAACAGATCAATTCTTTAAAAACAGATTTTTTTTTTCCTTTGGAAGTTGGAGGGGAGAGTAAAGGACTCTAAATAGACTTGTGATGTATGACCATGGCATGGAGATGTTCTAGGCTCAAGGAACATAGATCAAGTTCTGATCATTCCAAATAAACTGGGAAAATTCATGATATAGCTCCAGGGATGGATTATATTTCTCTTGATTAAGAACTAAGCGAAATTCAGAGAAGCTCATCACCAGAAGGTTTGACTAGCAAGTCATGATTTTTCCTCCAGCCATAACTCATTCCATCTGCTAAGATTTAAAAAGGGGCTGTGATCTATTGGGGTCTGAGTAAGAGATGAGAGTTCCTACAAAGGTGAATATACAACTTTTTCATAGAAAGAACATTGACTTTAGACTCTATTTTCAACCCAGTTACTAGCTTTCTCAGTTTCTTCTCTAAAATAAGCAATGAAAGAAGCTGCTTCCTTCAGAAGCTTCCAATTCAAATTTCCTGATCCTGAGATTTTAGCAAGCCAAACAAGGTCTGCTGTTTTCTTGGTGATCATGGTTGAAAGGGAAGGAGAAATGGCTGGTGGGAAGGAAAACTGCAGTCTGCCTTTAAGTGTTTATCTTAAACAGGTTCTCTCTGAGACATATTTTATAAAGTAAACTAGGAGGTCTAGTTTAGATGGTATCTGAAAGTATCAGAAATAATTTCTCAGAGAAGAGGTGAATCTATAGGGTCTCCATCCCAGTTCCCCACCCATCCTCCTTCCTTCTATCCCTCCCTCCCTTCTCCACCCCAAGGGTAGGAGAGAAGGTCAGTGATCCAAAAGAGAATGACGTTTTTTCCTCCTGTGCCCTGGAGGAAATGCCATCCAGGCTTGGTGAAGGGCAGGGAGTGCATTTCTACTCAGACCATTCAGAGGGAGGCCCCTCCCATTCTGGAGCATCAACCTCAAGCCCTGGATTTTATTCATTCCCCAGTTTTTTCTTTCTTCTTCTTTTTTTTTTTTTTTAAGCTTTGAGTAGCAGATGGAGAGTTAGCCTTGAGATCAACCTTCATATCTTTCCTTTGACACATGATCTAAGTGACCTTGGTCAAGTCCCTTAATTTGTCAGTGCCACCAGGCAATGCTGTAAGAGTTATGGAAGAGTTGTTGATGTGTTTGGGGGAGGAATTTTCCACACTGACTGTTTCTTATCTAAATGAAATTCAGGGTACTGGCCACAAACAAAAATAAACTTAAAAAAGAAAACTCTAAGATAATCCCCATTCCCAAGAGATAAATTAATGGATATTTTTTGTAAAAGTTAACTCTGTTATTTTAAAATATTTGTACTAAAACAAAAAATTTAATAAATTATATTAAAATATTTTAGTTTATAATTTTTCAAATTGATTTATTCATTGAGAACATTATAGTTCTCATTCAGTGATAATACATTAACTCCCCTGTCCTTTTCTCTTGTTCCACATTTTTTGTGTGTGTGATTTCTGCTTGTTTTTCTTTAATCTTGTCTCTCCTTATCTACTGGTGTCTTGCCTATTGCTTCAAACATGCCAATCTCTGTCTCTCCCATCTTTAAGATAAACAAACGTCATTAACCCCAGCATCTACTTCATCTGCCTGTCTCTTCCCTTTCTAGCTAAATTCCAAGAAAATGCTATCTACACTTGCTTTTTCCACTGACTGCTCAACCCATTGTAATTTGACTTCTGCCACTAATCACTTAACTGCAATTTTCTCTCCAAATTGACCAAATAGCTTCTTATTTGTCAAACAATGATTTTTTAAAAAATTCTCGTTCTCAAACTATCTTTTCCATTTGATGAGTTGGCTACCCTTTTCTCCTAGAAACTTTCTCCTCTGAGATTCTATGATAATTCTCTATTCTGCACCTCTTACCTGTTCAACCATTCTTTCTTAGTATTTTGAGCTGATTCACTGCACATGGTTTTTAAACTTTTTCATTATACTGATAAACTGCTCAGTGAAAACATAAACACACACATATACATGTGCAGACCTCTTCAACTCCATGTGTCCAAAACAAAATCAATTTTCTTTCCCAGCAGATCTGTCCATCTTCTAAACTTCCCTATTTTTTTTTTAATCAAAGACCTCACCATTCTTCCAGTCTCCCCTGATTATAACTTTGGAGTAATCTTTGGTCCCTCATTTCTCCTTACCACAAATGTCCAATTATTGCCAAATCTTGCCATTTTGAGTGCTACATCTGAACCCTTCTTTCTATTCACACAGCTACTCCACTAATTCAGACCATCACCTCTTACCTAAATTTTTTAAGTATTCTCCAATTTTTTTTTTTGGTCTTAATTTTCTTGCCATTTCACTATATTTTCCTTTATGGGTGACACAGTGATTTCCCTTTTCCCCAGATCTGACTGTCACTTTCTTACTCAACATAAATTTTTCTCTTTAATTTAAAAAAAAGTCTTTCATAATTTTTATGTTTCTAGCTTCATTGTACTTCTCCTTTCAACAATCTGCAATCTAGACACCCTGGAGTTTTCTCTGTGGCTAGCCAGCCCATGAGACTCTATTGCCCATCTAAGTACATTTGTAAAAACTATCTCATATCCCTCTAAGGCCACTTTTTTTTATCATCTTCTTAAAGACTCCTTCTTTTCCTTAAACATGCACTTTATGTGCCACCTTCTAACTCCAGTCTTTTCTAGTACCTTCAAATCTATTGAGCTCTCCCTCTCCAACTACCCTTATTTTGGTTCTTGTCTGGTCTGTTGATAGGGTAGGCAATACATGAGAGTTTAGGTCATACTCTTCCCTTGCCTCAAATCCAAATGATCTATAATTGTACAGCTAAATGAGAGACATGTTTTTCTGTATTATGCTCTAACATTGTGTCCATTATTAAGGCATTCTCTATCTTCCCTCCTTCAAAGAGTGCTGGTCATCTTTTTTTCCTGATTATTTTTGAGTTGTATGCTATTATTTGAGGGACTTTGATGACTAATGTGACTCACTGCTCTTGTCTAACAGTCCTTGATTACATGCAAACTTAGCTCTATTTTAGATTCTTGGATCAAGGTGGCCTTTAGATGAGGAAAGAGATACATCTTAAGTAGGGCAACTTAGCCCAAGGTCAAAGAGGGAATAAATAGTAGAGCCAGCATTTGGACTCTGATATTCCAATGTCTAATCCATTGTTTTCTTTCTATATCATGTTGACCTTCCAAACATTCTGTTCTACCTTGGCAGATCCATCTGTTTTCTAAAACACAACCATCCTTTTTCTTTTGTTTTTAACTGCCCACCAATTCTAGTTTAACAATGATAATGTGGATGATGATAATTACAGCTACGATTTCTAGAACATTTTAAGGCTTGGGAAGCACTTCACACATAGCATCTTACTTGATCTTCACAATAATTTTGGAGGGTATGTACTGTTATTAATTTCAATTTACAGATGAGGAAACTGAGGCTAAATAACTTACCAGAAGAAACTATGACTAACTACTAACTGAGGTTAATTAATTTATCTATGGACTTCAGTTAATAAATGTCAGAGGTAAAAATTTAAAAACAGGGTTCTCCCAACTCTATGCCCAATGACATTTCAATTACCTGAAATAATGGAATGACAATAAACCATACAACTACAAGATAATAGAACTTGGGGTCTTGAAATTTCACCCGTTATAGGATCATAAAATCCTAAAATGGGAAAAGGATCTTATAGGTCATCTAGAACAAGTTTTTCATTTTACAGAAAAGGAAACTAAGGCTCAGAGAAGTTAATTACTTGACCAGGGTCACATAGATAGGAAAGAAGGAAATAGGCATTTATTAATTGTCTATTAAATGCCAAACAATTCAATTATTATCTCATTTGATTTTCACAATAACTTTGAACGATCAATGCTATTATTATTTCCATCTTAGTTGAGACAACTGTGATTTTTCCAGATTCATATAGCTAGTAAGTGTCTGATGCTGGATTTGAACTTGGGTAACTCCAGTCCTAGTGCATTGTGCACTATGGCACCCTTAGGTGCTTTTGAGTCAAGAAATGGACTCAGATCCAATTTTAGACTCTTTCCACTGCCCTACACAGCCTCTGAATGCTCAAGGGAATTCAAATGCAATCATGCTAAATGCCCAGCATTTAATATAGTGTTTCTGCTTTTAAAATGCAGAGTATCATCTAAGCAGAAACACCTACCTCTTCTGATAAAAGCTATTTTTGCACCTCATGCCTGTTAAGTGCAGCCACAAGAGACTGAGAAATGCAAAAGATGCCACAGTGGTGGGATGCTTTAGAAGCTCTGCATCCCATCAGTCCTCATGCAAGCATTTCTTGTAGGCTGACCCTAGAGACACGACCCACGTCTGGTATTGTCTACAAACTAGCACTGATGCTGGAGATGGATTAGCCCAAGCCTGGTGATCTCCAGAAATGGTAGTTTGTGAGATTGCTGGGATGTGTTTTGTATTCTGTGTGAGCCAGTGTTTGGGAGATTTGTGAAAACATGGGCATGTGATAGACAGCAGGCTAGCAAAACAGCATCATCTTTGTAACCTACTGCCTTAGGCATTATTAAAAAAAAAGAAAAAGAAAAAGAAATATCAATCCTTTTGCGGAAAGTACAATAGGTGAGGCTGGTTCTCGTCCCTTCTCCTCCCAGCCCCCTCACCTAGCTCTGAAGGGCTTCTGTTATCTGAAGCAGACAATGCTTAGGAAAGGATTGGTTCATTTTCCCTCTTGCTCGGTTTCACGCTTCTCAAAACTGGCCCCTTTGAGGAGTTATCACATGCTCAAAAGATGGCTATGGATATATTCATAACAGCTCCTCTTAACAAAACCCCCATTCAATAGGCTTGCTAGCATATTGTCTGCCTGCCTGCCTGCCTGAATGGGGACCACCAGCTACAGCCTGGATCTTGTGGGGAGGGGAGAGAGTGCAAACTGCACATTTTGTAGCTGGGATGTGTGCTTTTTCTTAACCCCTCCAGCTTTCTTATGCACATGAGATGGAGATGCAGCAAAGCATTATTTACTCTCTGTCTCTGTTTCTCTATCTCTTTTTGTCTGTCTTTTTTTACACACATACATACATATACCTTTCAACCAAGGGTTGTTAAACTGTTTCACGTCAGACTGATATAATCTGTGGACCTTTTCTCTGAATAATGTTTTTAAATATATAAATTCAAAATACATAGGATTCCAGAGGAAATACATTATATATATACACACATTGTACTTAGTTATCAATAAATATTAATATATATATATATTGATAATTATGTAATATATTGGTGTATATATTGTACTATTCCATATATGTGAATACATGTGTACACACACACACACACACACACACACACACAGATTATATACTTAAAGACTGAGTTTCCCCATCTTACCCAGGCTGGAAGTGTGGGAGTTACTCACAAACCTGACTCAGTACTGATAGACCTGGGAGCTTCAATCTGCTTTATTTCCAACCTGGAATGGTTTGCCCCATCTTGAACAACCTGGAGGGAAACTCACCATCATAATGTCAAACTTAGGCAGACATCTGATTGTCATCTTGCTGCCCAGAACTCCTAAATACAAGAGATCCACCAACCTTAGCTTCCCTGATAAACTGGGATTACAAGCCATTATTTTTTGGTGCAAAATAATCTTTATATATAAAACTTTTCCTTAATAAGTGATGTCTCCTCTTTTTTTCCTCTTAAATTATTAACATTTATTTATTTATTTTGTTTCAACCTCTCCCTGCCTTTTCTAAAATAATCATGAAATCATACAGGAAGGTCTTGTTAGGCTCAAACATTTACCAAACTACTTAGCATTATAACTTAGAATCATAGATATAGACATAAAGGATCCTTAGAAACCTCCCCCAAAAGAGGTGATTTACAGGTAAGGAAACTGATATCCAAAGAGATTAAATTAATTGTCCAAGGTCACATGGATCAGAGCATGGAAGCCCCAGGAACAGCCAGGGCCCTGGTATATCCCCATGCATATAATGCTGATTTGTCAACAGCAAACCAAGCTGTATTAGTTCTGTATTTTGGCAGACAAAAAGCCCCATTCTCCCTATATAAGTAACTGATGTAGGCCTTGGACAAAAATGCTTTGACTCCAAAGTCAGTATTCTCTCCATCCTACTTCCTACCCAAATCATGAATCTGGTTTAAAGTATATTTTTCCCTGACTTGCAAGCCTTCTCATTCTTTTCTTTAAAAATTGCTATATTATCACAAATGGTAACTATCTTGGCAGGGAGGAAGAAGGGAGGGGGAAAAAATTTGCATGACAGTTTTGTTGTATTTTGATAGTAGATTTGAAATTTCATGTAAAATCATGTTTTGTTGTTATTTTTGCTGTTGTACGTGCTATGGAAATGCTTTTTTGATTCCACAAATGACAAATAAAATTTAAGAAATTGCTATATTGAAGCTTTTTTAAAATAACATTGTCATTTCCCAATAATGCTTGCTCTGCCACTGAACCCTTTTCTATAAGACACACATATACGCACAGACACAAAATTAAGTAAAATGACAAAGAAATATGTTTGACATACACACATACACCAGGGCACATCATTCACCTGCTGTTTCTCCAAAGAGAGGAAGGAACTGTGTTTCAGTTTGATGGGACCAAGAGCAGACATTGCGTAAAATCTGAATTCTCCTGTTTTTAGTGTTATTTTTGCTGGCATTGCTGAAATCATTGTATATATTGTTCTCTTGATTCTGTTAACTTTTTTCCCCCTATTGTTCAAGATAGACGGTCTTCCTTTCCTCAGCATTTTACTTCCTGCCTGGCCTTCAATGTTATTATGCAATATAGCACCTAGCTGAGTTTTCCATTAATCATAGCAGCTTCTTGGCTTGTTCTTCATAATCTGCCTTGATTGATTATAGTCGCATCCATATCAGATAAGTGTAAAATTGAAATACCCTACAGAGTGTGCAACGCCATGATTGCTAGGATGTAGGAAATGTCGTGTGTACCAGGATGGAAAGGGGAATAAAAGGTAACAGAGGAATAAATAGTAAATTATGACCACTGCATTCTCAAGTTGGAGAATCTTCTCAAGATTTAAGGCTCCCTTTGTAGAAGTAAAGTCCATGATCTCTAGGTGACATTGTTGACAGGATTCTTAATTTGCCTGCATGTATACTTTATCAAGGGCACGTAGGTGGCTCAATGCAGAAAATACTGGGCTTGGAATCAAGAAAACTCATCTTTATGAGTTCAAATCCAGGCTCATACAGTCCCTAGCTTTGTGATCTTTGGCAGTTAACTTGTTTGCCTCAGTTTCCTCATCTGTAAAAATGAGCTGGATAAAGAAATGACAAACCATTCCAATATCTTTGCCAAGAAACCCCAAAATGGGGTCATGATGAGTTAGTCACTACTAAAATGGCTGAACCTTTTTCAGGAGTCAATGTGGTGTAGTGAATAAAAAGTTAGTTAATAAAAAGTGAATAAAAATTGCAAGATATAAGTTCATGTCCTACCTCTTATTTTTTATAGCTGTTTCTTTTTAATAATATTTTAAATAGTGTTTTATTTTTTTCAAATATATGCAAAGCTAGTTTTCAACATTCGCCTTTGCAAAACCTTGTATTCCCCTGCCTCTTTCAAATCCTGAGTGACCATAGGTAAGGCACTTGGTAACAATCCACTTGGTTTTCCAGGTAGCTCTATATGACCATAAATTATACCCAGTTTATCAATCTATATTGGTGGAGGGATTTTCCATGTAGGAAACTTCTCTACATCAGTGAACAAAGATAATTTGCTATTTTGCCAACTGAGAGGAAGCAAAACAAATCCAAATATAAAATGGGATACTCAGAGGCAGTGGGGCATAGTAGAAAGAATATTATACTTGGATTCAGGAATATCTGGATTCAAACTTTACTGTCTGACTGTGGGCAATTTATAAATGGCCACATATAAAGATAGAAAGGACTTTGGAGCTCATTTACATGAACCTTTTCTTTTTCTTAATGAGGAAATTAAGGACAAGATCTCTCTCTCTCAGCCTGTTTCTCCATCTGTATTGGGAATGTTTGTACCTACCTCATAGGATTGTCATAAGGTTTAGCTAAGAAAATATACACAAATTACTTTGAAGTTCATAAAAATTTAAAGATATGATACAATAATATGATATAATAATATAATTATTAATTATTAGATTTTAATGATTAGTAATGATCGTTATATAGTACTAATATGTAATATAAAGCAATAATATAATTTATCTACATTTTAGACAATTTATATCTATGCCATTATTATTTTTAGATATCTCATCTTGAAATTTAAAGGTATTTTATAAGTCATCATTTAGCATTACATAATAATAATAAAGTAGGAACAGCTAGGTGGCGCAGTAGGTGGAGCACCAATCCTGAAGTCGGGAGGACCTGAGTTCAAATGTGACACTCAACACTGCCTACCTGTGTGACCCTGGCAAGTCACTTAATCCCAATTGCCTCAGCAAAAAAATATCAAAAACAAAAAACCCAATAATAATAAAGTAGAGCTGGCTCAGCTGGGCTTGAAATCAGGAAGACCTGAGTCAAAAAATCTGACCTCAAATACTTATTATCTGTGTGTCTCTAAGTCACTTAAGCCAGTTTATCGATCTGTAAAATGATCATAGCAAAGGGTTATGTTGTGATTACAATGTGCAGGCTTTGTGCTAAGTGCTTTACAATTCTCATCTCATTTGAGCTTTATAACAACCTTCACAGGTAGGTGCTATTATTAGCTCCATTTTATAGGTGGGGAAACTGAGGAAAAGAGAGTTATGCTTGTTGGTTTTAAGTGAATTGCCTAGTCTGAAGAACTTTAACTCACGTTTTCCTAACTCAAGTCCTGACTCTTTACCCACTGTGCCATCTAAAGGGAACTTCGATAATTCACCATCAGAGGTTCTCAACCTTTTTTCATCATGGAGCTCTTTGGTGGTCTGATGAAAACTATGGACCCCTTCCCAGAAAAAGTGTTTTGAAATGCATAAAAACAAATAAAAAACATGGAATTACAAAATAAACACATTATATTTACATGCAGTTATCAAAAATATTGAAACCACTTCATGGACCTCTGATGAAGAGAAACCCTGTTTTGGAGCATCTCAACAAGTCCCTTTGCCATTCTTCATGGGTTCAGGATAACTGGTGGGAATAGCATCTTGTCTCAGCCCTGAATGGCCATTCAGTAAATATAAGTTGGTGTGCTGTGCTGCTCTTGGCACGTTCTCTTGCAGGATGTATTTGAGGCCACATGATGCAATCACCCCAGCTGGCATCCCTCCAGACAGCTATATATACACAATATACACGACTTTCCCAGTTCTAGTAAACAAACCACACTGTTGCTTCCCTAATGAAACAAGTATGATGTCTCCAGGCAAAACAAGGCTCCATTCAGTCTATGGGGAGCACTCACAGGGGCCCCCTGGTGGCCAGATGCAGATTGCTGTGCACCATGCCCCGATTGGAGTGCAGAATCCTAGGTTTGGAATGGGTCTCAGTAGCTGTGGAGCTGAGTTTCTGCTGGGACACCAGACAGGAGCGGGGGATCACCTAGTCTTTGCCTGAAAACCACCAGTGAGGGGAAGTCCCACTATCCCCTGAGCAGTCACTCTCACTGCTAAGAAGTTTTATAACAAACTTTCTCTGCCTCTGTCTCTTTTTCTCTCTCTCTTCTTCCTTTCTTCCTCTATTCTTTCTTTCTCTCCTTTCCTCCCTCCATCCCTTCCTTCCTTCTTTCTTTTCTTTTTTACTTTCTTCCTTTTTTTTCCTTCCTCCCTTCCTTTCTTCCTCCCTCCCTCTCTCCCTCCTTCCTTTCTTTCCTTCCCCTCTTCCTTCCTTCCTTCTTTCCTTCCTTTTTTCTTTCTTTCCTTCCCTTCTTCCTTCCTTCCTTCCTTCTTTCCTTCCTTTTTTCTTTCTTTCCTTCTGTCTTTTCTTCCTCCTTCCTTCCCTTCCTCCCTCCCTTCCTTTCTTTCTTCCATCCTCCTTTCATCCCTCCTCTCCTTCCTTCTACCCTTTTCATCCTATAGCTTACTTGTCTTAAATTCCTTATAGAACAGGACTAAAACTACTTCTATTATTTCAGCCTTCTGGGATGGAAAGTTTCTTTTGACAACAATTCCCAAACTCCAGCTTTCACCCAACCATTTGTGATTGATCCTCATAGTTCTTCCATGAGGTAAGACATACCCAGGCCATGCATGATTAAATCAGAGGCAGAGTTAGGAGGGGAAAAAATCACTCTCTCTGCCTTCTAGAGTGACTCCCTGAGAATATACAAGGAACAACAAGCCTGGTGGTAAATTGAAATTGTAGACCCAGAGGAAGAAGCCTGAAAGTGTGAGGTAAAAGCCCTCTTAGTCCCATGGATACTGAGGGAGCCTCTGGCCTTGCTAAACTAGCTTTCTAATTAGGCAGTTAATCATAACTCTTCTTCTAATGGGTCTGACCTAGTTCCATTTTCCCAGGAACCACAGACCTCTCCCCCTCTCAGAGTAGTTTTCCCTAAAGTGGTCTTTTCAAAACCATAAAAATGACTTCTCCTTGTCTGTGTCTCCCTGGGATCTGCTATCTATTTTTTTTAACAGTAAAAGCAAATTATAATGAATTGTGTCTGGGGGTAAGCCTGGATGCCTGTCTTATGGCCTGTGAGGCAAAGATGGGCATTCAGCTACAGTTCTCCTTATTGATTGTATAATGACATCCAACATCTCTGAGGCTGTGTGGTATAATGAGCAGGGTTCTGAATTATGACTTCCAAAGATTGGGTTATAAAGTTCAGTTTGCCTTCAGGTTCCCTACATGAAGCTGAATATATTGCCTAACCTCTTTGGACCTCAATCCCCGACCTGTAAAAATGAGAGGGGCAGGATAGATGATCTTTAAAGGCCCTTTCAGGTTCATAGCTATGATCTGAACTTAGAATGTCCTGGAGTTGGTCTGAAATCCTCCAATCACTTACTCTTCTCACTTAAAAGATGATTCCAAGGACCTAAGTCCTGTATTCTGCCATCTCAAAGAGGTTCTGGTTGAACCATTAGGATTTCCCAAAGGGAGGCAGTGTGGTACATTGGCAAATAGATGGATTTGGCTTTGGAGGAACTACGTAAGTTGGAATAGGAGCTCCACTAATTACTATTTGTGTGACCTAAGACAAGTCATTTAAATTTTTCTGTCTTCAGCTTGTTTCTCCAAAATTTCTTTACCAGACTTTATACTCAAAACATTCACAGATCAAAAGTCAATACACATTAACACATTTTTCTTGATTCAACAGGATGAGTATCCATAGTTTCTAAGAAAGAGTTTATTTTCTGTCTCTCTTATTTTCTCTCTCTTCTCTCTGTTTCTCTGTCTCTTTGTCTTTGTTTCTCTATCTCTCTGTCTCTGTGTTTATCTCTCTCTGTCTCTGTCTCATTTTCTCTCATTGTCTCACTTTCTTTTCTGTCACTGTCTTCCTAGTCTCTCTCTTTCTATTTCCCTGTATCTTTTTGTCTCTATCTCTTATTCCCTGTCTCCTCTATCTCTGTCTCTGTCTCTCTTGTTCTTGCTCTCATTCTCTCTCCTTTCTCTGTCTCTCTTTGTCTTTGTCTCTGTTTTTCTCCTCTCTCATTCTCTCTCTCCTCTCTCTGTCTCTGTCTCTCTTGTCCTTGCTTTCATTCTCCCTCTCTCTTTGTCTCTGTCTCTTTCTCTTTTTCTGTCCCTTTGACTCCTCTCTCTTGCTTTCTCTGTCTCTTTCATTCTCTCTGTGTCTCTCTCTTTCTCTCTCTCTTTCTGTTTGTCCTGTCTGTCTCTTCCCCCTCCTTCATTCTCCCCTTCCCCTTACATATATACACATACACATACCCATACACACACTAGATATGAAGATCATGTGATATGTTTTGGCTATTAATGATAAACTCTATGGGTCATTGGTCTTATTTTTAGGTAGCCAAGTTTAATCTCCCTAAGATTCAGTTCTCCCTAAAGTTCCCTAAAGCTCTCTATTGTTCTGTATGCTCAGCCTTTCCCTTTACCTGCTATAAGATAATGACAAGTAGTCCCTTAGGGCATACCTGCTTCAAAAGTAATTGAGAAACACAGTTGTATGTGTTGTAATTTAAATAATCCAAACCAGTGACTAAGAAGAAAGAATTAGAGAACAACTCTCTCCTCCCTTTACTTCTGGAGACACAACATTGTCCTCCTCCAATTTACCTCTCCTTGAGTCCCTGAGTCATCAAGATTTAGTTCAAGTTTTATCCTTCTGGAAGATTTTTTCCTGAGACATCAAATTTTTTTGTGTGTGCATTCTTTACCATCAAATGACTTGGCATAATTTTTTTTAATTCTTGTTATATATTTTATATTTATGTATGTTTGCATACATATATATACATATATATATATAATATGTACACATACTCATATATATATATATACATTCAAGGCTGTAAGTTAGGTGATGCAATGGATAGAGCACTGGACTTGGAATCAGGACAACTCAGTTTCATAAGTTCAAATCTGATCTCAGATATTTACAAGTTATGTGGCCCTGGGTAAATCACTTAACCCTATTTTACCTTAGTTGCAGATCTGTTAAATGGGCCAAGGAAGGAATTGGCAAACTACTCTAATATGCCAGAAAACCCCAAATAGGATCATGATGAATCAGACAGACATGACTGAAACAGGACCAAACATATATGTGCAAAGTCATATGAATATTACATGCCCTATCCCTTCCCATTATATTCTCTATAGAATAAAACCTCCTTGAGGTCAGGTAGTATTTCATTTTTTGCCATTTTAGTCCCAGCACCTAGCCCAGTGGTTAGTACGTAGTCGACATTCATTGAGTAAATTCTTGTAAAATTGGATTAAATTAAGCTACACGAAATACATGTTATGTAGAGACCAAAACTGGATGGTGCAAATGGGTTTTGTCTCTGGGTCCTGGATTTAGAGGGCATTTATAGCACTTTTAGTCCTTCAGCAGCATGTTAACATTAGACTTTAGCACTTAGCATGAATAATCAGTTAAAATAGAAAACTGCCAGATGTTGTCTAGGATGAGCAGCTCCCCAAGGGGCAGCCTGCCTCCTGCTAGTGCTCTTGAATCTCAGTCACCTTCCCAAAGGATTGTGAATCACCCCTCCTCCAAACTTTCATGTTTCTCAATTGTTTGTGCTACTTTGCCTTAGGCAAGGCATTCTTTGTTATCAACCCAGTACAGCTATTATGATTCCCATTTTTATAGATGAGGAAATGGAGATTTAGAAAGTATAAACACTCAGCTCCAGGTCACACATAAGTCTCTGAGGTAGAATTCAAATCCATGCTTTCCTGACTCAGAGTTCAGCATCTTATTCAAAGATTATAGACTTAGAGACCTTAGAGCTCATATTTCCAATTTTACAAATAAGGAAACTAAGGCACATGAAATTCATATGATTTGCTTAAAATTACCTTAAAAAATAAGGGTCAGACCCTGGTTATCTGACTCCAGGGTCAGAAATTCTGCTATACCATACTATGTCATGGTATAGAATACCAAGATTCTGTTCGCTTAGGGAGTCTTGCTCAATCTTTATGTAAAACTAAAAAAGTTAAGGTCCACCTATCTTCAGATTACTTTGAGCTTGTTGGTCACTATTTCCAAAGTCAGACTTTTATCTAGTGCTCTACATACTAAGCTATGTAACAACCCTATGATATGAGCACTTCCAGAGTTATTACTTCCATTTTAGAGATGATAGGACTGAGACTCAGAGACTGATTTACTCACAGTCCATAGTTAGTAAATGTTAAAGATAGGTTTTATATCTGTTCCTCTCCTGAGTCCCATTCTAGCATTTTTTCCATGCTGCTTCTCAGATAAAACCCTATTCTGAATAAAGAACTTGACTACAATCAAAACCCAATCCCTGGGAATCAGCCACTGGTTCCATACAGACTAGAACCAATGATTATACTTGCAGCTTCATTTGAACTTTCTAATGATTTCCTTTAATTACTGTACAGGAACAAACATGAAGATGCCCTAGTGTGAAATCAGTTCTGACAAGCCTGTGTTGGAGCAGCCTCTGTAGATTAACTAGTGCATAAGGGCATCCATGAAGGAATGAAAAAATAAAATTAAAAACTGATGGCAAATGCAATGACTTACGTGAAGCTAGTGATTAAGGCTAGCTGTCACTCACATGGATGGATTAGGCATAGAGAGACATCCTGATAATTTATAAACTCCTTCATGGAGACCGTATCAACTTACCAAGCAGTTTGGTAACAAAGAAGGTCCCAATCATTTTGGTCATGGGAGATTTTGGTGTAGTGCCCATTGTTTATGATATAAGATTTTACTTTTTCAGAGCAGTTCCTCAATGTAAAATGAATTTTGATAGAAAACAAATTTATTTTTTCTTAGTAATACAAATAATTGGGAGGGTATTCCAAGATGGGAAATTTTGAGAAAATCTATTCATAGTTCTGATTGATCTCTGAGGTCTTATATGCCATCCCCACTCCCCCACCCCCTTACCAAGTATAGCCCTTGAATGTTGGGCAAAGAATTAGATCAACAACCTTTTTCAATCTAGTTTGTTCAGTTGGCTAAAAGATTGAATCAGGCAGATTTGTAATTTGATTTCTTTTCAGACTGATTTAAATGAAAAAAAAATTAGTCTAATTGTTGTTAGTCTTATTTTTGAAGAGGACCAATGATATCACAATTTAGGATTAAAATAGTGGGTGATTGGTGATATCTTGACTTATGCATGAATGGGATTTAAGTGAGGCAGAATTGCAAAGTCATCAGCCTCACTTTCTCTTCCAGAACCATCAAAGTTCAGTAACAGGACAAGATGATGACTGGGATGCTGGCTCAGGAAGCAGTGGATGTCTGATCAAACTCTAAGCATTGTAGAGTGCCTACTTCAGCCACCTTCATGACTGTTGGAAATTGTTCTCAGCCTATTTGCTGCAGGGGAAAGTCTTCAAATGCTTGGGTAAGCAGCCCCCTTAACTCACCAGTGGGTTTGAGGCCTGTTGGTTATCCCCAACCTGGTTTAGCCCATTTACCATGACAGTTTTACGGAAGGGTAGCAGTGCAAACTACAGCTTCTTGGAACCATAGGTGAGGTTAAGTGAAAAATGGATACCAAAGGTTGCATGAGCAACCTTTAAAAGGGCTCTGCAGTGCTCATACCAGAGGGGCTGGTTCTCCCTTGGACACCCCACACATCTTGTCAGTCTGATTAAAAATAAAAACAAGTCAGAAGTGGAATTTTTATTATTCTGACCAAGTAGATAGTCAAGTCAATCAACAAGTACTTATTAAGCACCTTCCATATGCTAGGATAAAATGAGAATTGCAGGAACATACACCTGGAAGGCTCTTCAGAGATCACAGAATTGTAGATTTAGAGTCAGAAGAAACTCTCATGGATTTCATTTTATGCATGAGGAAACTGCGGTCCAGAGAAATTAAGTGACTTGAATTTGCTTATGGTCACAGAGCAAGTAAGTATCAGATAGGAATTCAGCCTTAATCTCCCTAACCTGGTCCAGCTCTTTATTTATTATTATTATTATTATTATTATTATTATTTTGCTGAGGCAATTGAGGTTAAGTGACTTGCCCAAGGTCACACAGCTAGGGAATGTGAAGTGTCTGAGATCAGATTTGAACTCAGGTCCTCCTGACTTCAGGGCTGGTACTCTATCCACTGTGCCACCAGCTAGGTCCAGCTTTTTAATCACTATACCAGTCTGCAACTTCTTTAGCTGGGATCCCAATTAAGTGGATCAGATTACAATCATAGATTTCCATTGTTCAAAGGGACCTAGAAGCCAGAGAATACAGCCCATATCTGGATAGCTTTACAATGTGCTGAATGGTGAACTAGCTCTGACTTGAAGGAAACCAACTGTTTCCCAAGACAGCCTATTTCATTTTGGAATAGCACTGATTGGTAGGAAGTTTTTTTGTTTTATTTTCTTTTGTTGTTATTGTTTTCTGATATCAAGCGTAAAGTTACTTTATTTTTGAGGGAGCAGAGCCAAGATGGTGGAGAGTAGATAGGTGTTTGCTTGAGCCCTTACTGGTTTCCCTCAGAATCAACCCCAGAATAGGCTTCTGTAGTAACAGAACCCACAAATACTTGGAATATAAATGTCCAGAAGAAGATGTCTTGGAAGGACTTCAGGAAAGGTCTGTCTCAATCGGGCAGGGGGGAACATGGCCCAGGACAAACACAGTGAGGGAGCCCCAGGCTCTTAGCCAAAATACAGCAGCATTGGCTATTCTGTCCTGGTTCACATGCTAGTGGATCAGCAGATCAATTGACCCAAATAGTGAAGGCAAATGGTGAGCCCTTAAACATTAGCACAAGACTTGGTTACATTCACTCAGCTCAGGAAGGAAGCCTGAAGCAATGGCCTGAAGCGGCATAAAACCCCTATCACCAGTAGAGGAAGCTTGAAACAATCTCCTCTTTGCCCTAAGAGTAGACCTCAACCGCTAAAAATGAGCAAAAAAAGGAAAAAGAGTTCTGACAATAGATAGCTATTATGGAGACAGGAAGAACACACCACAAACCTCTCAGACACTAAAGACAAAATGTCTCCAGAGGAAGCCTCAAAGGGTTATATGAGCTATCTGCAATTCAAAAGGCTCTCTTGGAAGAATTCAAAAGTAATCTTAAAAGAGAGAAGAAAAATGGGGAAAGGAAATGAGAGCTTTGCAAGAGAGTTTGGAAAAGGAAACACAGCAATTAACTGAAGAAAACTCCTTAAAAACAGATTTGACAAAATGGAAAAAGAAAACAACTCCTTGAAAAACAGAATTGGTAAAATGGAAAAAAAAATCCAATGAAAGTTGCTTTTTTGAAACTTCCTCCAATTGTTTTTGGTTTTAACCTTTGAGACCAAACAGAATGAATATAATTCATCTTCTATATAAGAGCCTTTTAAACAGGCAAAGGCAGCTAGCTATGCTATTACCCTTAAACTTTCTCTTCTCTAGGCTGAACATCCCCATTTACTTTCCCTGATTTAGTCTGAACTGACTTTTCTTCACTACCTTGGTCAGCTTCTTTTGGATTCTGTCCAGTTAAATTCCTAAGAAGTGATGAGTCAGAACTGAGAATATTAGGTATGGGCTCATCAGGGCAGAGTACAGGAGGACCATCATCTCTATGGACCTAGAGCCTCAAAAACATTAGTCACCCCCTTTTTTTTCCTGACTGCCCCATCCATTACACTTTTGACTCATACTGAGGTTACAATTCACTTAGATCCTGGATCATTTCTAGACACTGTTATCTAGAACTAGCCTTGTTTCTCCCATCCTGTATTTGTGAAGTGGATAATTTTCACCCAAGTGGTAGAAATTTCCACTTCTCATCTTGTTAGATGTTTTCCAAATTTTAGTCTATCAAGATGAC
>JAJPUD010021777.1:0-22549 GCA_023553655.1 Myrmecobius fasciatus | reverse complement strand
AAGGAAGGAAGGAAGGAAAAAGGAAGGGAAAGAAAGAAGGGAGGGAGGAAAGAAGAGTGTGAAGAAGGAAGAAAGCAAGCACTTATTAAACACAGGCCCTGTGCTAAAGGCTATACAAAACCCAGCTAAAGTAAAGACAATCCCCATCCCCAAGGGGTTTCTATTCTAAAGGCAGAAGACACTGAATAAGGTCCCAGGGGGATGATGGAGACTCAGCGTGGGTCTGCTCACAAAATGGCAGCTTGAGGAAGCCACCTCTGGGAGTGGGCACTGGGCATCCTGGCAGAGAGAAGGTCTACAAGAATGGGAGGAGGTTCCAGAGTGAGAGAGGAGCAGAGGCTTGAGTTTGAGCTCCCAGAGGGAGGGAATAATCAGTAATTCAGAGGGGAAGAGCAAGCTGCTCCTCTGAGAGTATTTGTATTTTCCTTGAGAGACCCAGAGAAGATGGGCAGCAGGGAGCCAGTGAGGCAGGCCCTTGAGATCTCTCTTGTTCAACCCCCTTGGGTTACAGTTGAGGAAACTGAGGTCCAGAGTCTCCCTTGCGGCTTCAGCCCAAGGTTCTCAGCAGACCCTGGGCCTTTCAGTAAGACAGAAATGTGGGCGATGGCCTAAAAGCAAGATCGCCCGCCTCCCTCTTGTTCTTGGAATAGGCTCGGCCTCAGGAAAGTGAGGCCTGCCCAGCGGGGGACTGCCCAGTGAGGGGCCTGCCCAGCTGGGGGCCTGCCCAGCGGCACCTGCCCTTCTCCCTGCTGACTTGTTTCCTGGCACTGAGATGCTGAGTCACAGGAGACCTCATGCCAGTCTCCTGCCTCTCTGCTGAGTCATGCTAGCTAAGGGGCTGGGACAAAAGTCAGCGGTGGCAGGCCCGGGACTCTAGGAAAGGGGGGGCCCACCCTGAGGGGTCATTCTCCTCCTCGAAAGGGTTATCCTTCCAGTATTGGAACAGAACTCACAGGCTAGGAAATCCATGGAGCTGGGAGCAGGCGCAGAGTCCTGATGGGCTTTGTCACGGCCCCTAAGGTGTGAGAAGCCCTTCTGAGGAGGTCCTCAAAACTGTCAGGGAGCTTGTGGGGAGGGGAGGAAGGGAGAGGAGTCCTGGTCTTGTAGGAGTTACTGTTCCCATTTTACAGATGCAGAAACTGAGGCTCAGAAGGGCTTCTTGTAGTCTCACAGCTAAGGGAGGTGTAACTGCAAACTGATTGCAAGGTGATCCTCTTTTCCCTAACAGAGGATGATAGATGTAAGAGCTGGGAGTTACTCAGACACTCAACTCCAGCTGTGTCACTTCACACTGTTTGCCTCAGTTTCCTGCACTGTAAAATGGGCGTCATAGCAGTCCTTCCCTGATTGTTCTTGTAAAGACCCAATGAATGTTTGTAAAGCGCTCAGCACAGTGTCTGGCGCACAGTAGGTGCTGTCCAAATGCTTATTCTCTTCCTTAAGCACCAGTCCAGGCCTCTGGGAGAATGGAGGCCCTTTGAGAGAAGGAATTGTTTCATCTGTTACCCCCCCTCTCCTCCTTGCCTAACACCCTACCTGGCACATAGTGGGGGTACTCAGTAAGTGTTGATTGCTTGCCAGCTAAAGCCTGAACTAGGCAAGTCCTATGTGAAGGTGTGGAGAAATGGAAGCTGTCACAAAGTGGGAGTGCTCTCCCCCCTCCTCCCCCTTATTTCCTCCTTGCTTTAGGGCATCTGCTACACACACACACACACACACACACACACCCCACAGAGTTGGGCAATACTGAGGGCAGCCAAGGGTGAAAAGGGGAGTTGAGGAGTGAGGGGTCTATAATACTGTGGGGTTCAACCACCTTGGAGCGGACAAGAAGGGAGGGAGGGGGTCCCTGCAGCCCCTTCCCATGCCAAGAACTTCCTCCATTGGTCTTTGGGCCTCTCCTGGAGTTGAAGCTTGAGTTCATCTGTGTATCTGGTGTTGTCCCCCTGGCTCAGGGCTGTGCTTCCCCCCCCCCCGAAGGAATCATTGGGATGACAAAGACTGAGAGCTGGGAGGGACTGCTGGGAGCATGCTGGGAGCCAAGGACCCTGCATGGAATGACAAGGTCTCCACAGGGTCTTGACCCTCATGTGCAAGGCAACATGAAGAAGGCCCCACAGAACTAAGCATTCAGGGATACATTTGGTTAATGATTATTTGCTTAATTTCTGTCCTAGGAGTTCTTAGCATAGCTGTATGTATATATCCATCCATCACAATGAGGTGAGCACGAAGCCCTTCACCCCCAAAAAAGCCCCTTTGTACTTTCTGCCTAAACATGAAAGGTTTCTTTACTAGGGAAGCATTAAACAAACGTAGAGACTGGGAAACCTGGGAAATTGATCGCTTTCCCCAAAAACTCCAAAAGAAATCTCCAGGTACTCCCTCTTGTTTGAAACAATTCCAAATTCAATCAACCTGGTCCTTCACTCCCCTATGCAGAGCTTCCAAAAATAATGATATGATGAAAAGAACAGGAAACATCCGTAATAGATGGACACATTGGTAGCAAGTAAGTCATGGGAAAAAAATAAGAGAAGTAGGCCACTGCATGGTTTCCTGACCCCTGCACAAAAACAAGCTATTGTACGAGTGATTAATAAATGGGCTGAGGGAAATAAGTTCTTGAGGAAAAAAAAATGTTTCTATTCTAAAAAATCTTATGAAGATGTTAAAAAATGAAAAAGCATTGTCTAAGTCTTGGAATAAGTAAATGGGACATTTTTAGAGAAGCTCATGTTCTGCCAGATATGACGTGATGACCACAAGGTACATTTACCTTTAGTTCAAGTTTCACTATTGTTATATTGTTTGATGAATTTATTCTGTACATTGTTTTTTTCTAAGAAGCACTGCACCTGGGGGCCTGGGAATTTCTGGGCCCCAAGCCAAATAATCGTCCTATCTCTAATCAACCCTAACTTTGTAAGACTAGAAAAATCATAAGTGTTCTTGAATAATTCGAACAAGCTTTTGCCAATAAATCGAACTTGATGACCGCACCATAGAGTGTGCTGTCTCTTGTTCCCCTTCGCCAACTCCAACCCTTCATTCAAGAACCTAGTTCCCTGCGGAGGCTGGACCTCCGCAAGGGACCTTGTGGATTAACCAGGTCAACGTCCTCATCTAACAGAAGGGGAAACTGAGGTTGAAAGGGGAAGGGATTTGTCCTAGATCACCCAGGGAGTAAGTAAGCTGATGTCCCAAGTTCAGGGATCTAGAGAAAGTCCTTGCATGTGAGAGCCAGGGGGAGCTCAGGGCACAGAACCTGGGTGCTTTCAGGGAGGGGTAGGCAGGAAGTGCCAAGGAAGGGGGAGGGGAGAAGGGCCCTTTGGACCCTTCTCTGCTGGTATCCCTGCACGGGATGGAAGCAGGTACTTGGGTGAGTGGATGGAGGTGGGAGGGAGTGGTTAGGCAAGCTCCCTCTCTCCACCCAGCCTGTCCCACAGTCCCTAGACAAAGCAGCCAGGTCTGATGGGGGAGGGTGGCGTTCCAGTGGGGCCTTCTCCACCCACCTCCCACAGGGTCTGGGCTTGGGTTCAGCCCTGAGGGCTCAGGCTGCCACAGGAACAAAGTGCCATTCACCAGGGCTCCCTCAACCGTGATCCCATCCTGGAGGCCCCTGTCCAGACTACTGATCCCCTGGCAGGAAACAGCTCTCTCCTCCAGTGAGGGGGGGGGGGTACTCCTTGCCCAAGTTTGGGCCCCCATACCCGGCCCATGTGCTAGGCTTGCCTGGGCCCATGAGTCCCCTTCACACTCACAAGGGTGAGGAACAACCCCCTCCCTTCCCTGGGGCCCCACTCCTCTGCACTCGGGCCAGTTTGTGGACTGGAGATAAGGGATCACGGGGCCTGAGAATCATTCAGGCAAGTGGGTGGCAAGCAGCTTGGCCGCACCTGCCCCCCAGAGGTGCCAGCCTCTCTGAGGAAATCGCAGCCCCTCCCCAGTAGCCAGGAAAACTGGAAGACAGCTCTTCCCACTTTTGGGGCTGAGTGACTCAGCAGAGAAGGGTGGGGCCCAGGGGTGAGGGGCAGGGAGGGGTTGGGGCAGGTGGCCCCAAACAGCCCCTCAACAGGGGTGGAAACAATGGCCTTTTGATACCAGGAGACCAACCCAAGTGGGGGTGGTGGGGGAGCCAGACTCTCAGGTCCGTCCAGGCAGCGTGTGAGCCAGGGGCACCTCCCCTGAAGGAGGATGGCAGAGGGGCTGTGGGTATGGGTGAGCAAGCCCAGAGAGGGCCCTGGGCAAACTTGCGGTAAGGACAACGGTTGCACCCGACCCTTATCACCCCTCCCCCCAGGGCGTGTCAAGATACTGGGGGATGTCTGGTTTCCCAGAGCCAGACCCAGCAGGGCCGACTAACAATCCTTTGCGCCGATGAGCTCAGCTTGTGGCAGAGTGTGCTGCCCAACCAGCCCCAGGTGCTCCCGGAGGCCTTTGGGAATTCATCATAACTTTCCATTCGTCGGAGACGCCTCCCCCCATTTCTCAGGGACCCGGGAGCCAGAAACGGGAGCGCGCTGCAGCCCAAAGTCATCCCTCACGTCTCCGGACGCGCTCACCACCCCTGGTGTGCCTAGGGATGTGTAACTGAACCGGGTTCTGCACGCCTGCTCCGGCCCCGCTAACTCTGGCTCTGGCCCCTGCTGGACACTGTTCCTGCAGGAAAGCTCGAGCTCGCCCTGGGAACTTTCTCCAGTCCTGAGAGTGATCACGGTCGGGCCGGCAGACGGTGCCCTGTGCTGGACACAACAACAATCCTTTGCGCTCAGCCGCGGGGCGATCTCGGCCACCGCCAAGTCCCAGCGGCAGCGCGGCCTCGGGCGGAGCACCTGCGGTGTCCACGCCCCGGGCCGGAAACCCGGCTGGGGCTCAGGCTTGACACATTGTTGCAGTTAGCCCTCCCGGACTGCTCGCCCGCCATAGGTGTAGCCAGGCTTGGGCCCCTCCCACTTAGGGCGGGGCTGTAGCCCCCGTTTCTTTGCTCGGCGGCCTTTCTCCGCACTTGGAAACTAAGTTTAAGAGCAGTCTGTCGGCTCCGACCTGCGCCGCAGGTTAGAGCTGTTCCAGACCCCGAGGGGTCCAGGGCCTGGACGCCGCCCCTTAGGCTTGGTGAAGGAAGGCGAGGGAGGCTTCTGGCCCCGGAGTGTCCCCGTCTCTGAGCAGAGGGCCTTGGATGCAGTTCTGGGGCCAGGGTGTTCCGGGGCTGGCTTTGCAATTCTGGGAGGAAGATTGCCCAGCGTCCCCGGGCCCCGCGGATGACCCGCTGCCCTCTGCCATTTGCAGTAATTTCCAGGCTGGCCCTGAGGCGTCTTCACCTGCTGACACCCCACTTCATTGAGCTGGACTCCCCGTCCTTCTAGAAACCTTCCCCACACCCTCCTCACTCCTGGGTAGTTCTCTAGCTGAGCTGCCCCTTGGCCCAGCTGCCTTCAACTGGTCACTAACAGACAATTATTAGGCTCCAACTGTATACCAGGTGCCAGAGACCCCGGTGTTCAGAAGCCCCATGGGTAATGTTGTGAAGAATTCATGTCTTGCTTTCCCACCCCCCTGATTTTCAAACGCATCCATCCTTGCCATCCCCTGTAACAAAGAATTAAAAAACCAATCCAAAAAAACACCAACAGCTTCTTCAAGAGGGATGGTCTGGGCCAAGCCCCATCCCCATAATCCCCAGCTCTCCGGAGAAGGGGGCAGGGCATTTGGGTACCAAGGAGATCCAGGTTCTTTGGCAGGAGCAGGCACTAGCACGTGGGGGAGGGAATCAGGAAAGGGGGCCCTCGGGAAACTGAGGCTGGGGGGGGATGAAGAGGGCATGAAGTCCAGGAATGAAGGAGAGCTCTGACAAAGGTACATGGACTGGGGGTGAGCGCCTTCTCCTTCCTACTCAACTCTGAGCCCCCTGAGGACCAGGCCTAGTTTAGGGTTCAGCTCCGGGCTCCAGGGCTTCACTCAGGGCCCTGCACAGAATACACACGGCTCTCAATTCTTCAAACGAGTCTTATTCTCTGACCCCTTCTTGAGCCAGGTACTGGAGTGTCTTGTCATTTCCTTCTCCAGCTCATTTTACACATGAGGAAACTGAGGCAAACAGGGTGAAAAGACCTCCCAGATGGTGTCTGTGGCTGTATTTGAACCCATGATGAGGAGTCTTCCTGATTCCAAATCCGGGTCCCTATCCACTGCTTAGCTGCTCTGTGTTTCAATTCTGCAAGCATTTATTAAGCACCTACTGAATTCTAAGTCCTGCGAATATAAAGGCAAGAAAAGAAAGTCTAAGCCTCCAGATACATACACACAGTCTCTTTTATATATACATACATACATATATATAATAGCTTTGTATTTTTCTAAATACATGCAAAGCTAGTTCTCACCCTTGCAAAGCCTTATGTCCCTAATTTTCTCCCTCCCACCCCTAGACTTGTTTATCTTTGCAAAGTTGTTGGGACTTCGTTTGAGGGCGTCCTCCCTCTCTGCCCTCCCTCCCTCTGCAGAAGCCCGGGCTCCCCGCTTCTCTGGAGCTCCCTCTTCCCTCATTTCTCAGCGCCACCAGGATTCAGCAGCACGGGGGGCCAGCCAGTGGTCATCAGCCAGCGCCAGAGGCCAAAGTCTTTGCGCCTGTGCCTCTTTTCCCCCCACTTGGAACACTCTGAGGAGCCGGGAAAGGGCCCAGTGGGGTTCAGGACTGTGGGGGGGGTATTCCCGCCTTTCTAGAAGGGCCTTCCCAGGAGGGTTAGGCCGATACCCAGCTCACCCCGCGAGGTGCCGGTCGGGCCTCCAGGACTGGCCAGCCTTGATCACCTGAGGAGTGGGGGGGCGGTAAGGACATTTGTTGAAAAGTTGGAGACCCTGCACTGGAACAAGGCGAGTGACGCAATGGTGGGGTGTCCACCACACATTCCCAGGGACGTACCAGGAATCTCCTGGGACACCCTGAGGAGCCCTGGCCCCCCTAGAGTCACCTTCCAATGTGTATGGTCCCAATCTGGCTCCCCCCTCCCTGAGTGTCCTAGCTCAGCTCCCCAGCCCCTCCTTGGGACCAGAGGGGGGGTAGTGAGGGGAAAGAGATGGGGAGGGCCCTCCCAGATCCCACAGGGCGGGCACCAGGGCCTCAGGGGACCTACAGGTCATTCCATCCATTCTCCTGCCTCCAAGATCAAAACTGAGCTTCGGGGCAATAACTCCCACCTTTCATCTCCAGCCTCTCCCCAGGGGGAAGCAGGAGAGAGAGATGAAGATGGGTGGGCCGGCAGGCAGAGAGACAGAAACAGAAAACAGGAGGCGGGAGGCTGGAGGAGAAACCGAGGCAAAGTGATGTGATGGTGAGAGATGAGAGGGAGGGGCAGAGAGAGACAAAGACAAGAGAGACAGAGACAGAGAGAGACAAAGGCAAAGAGAGACAGAGACAGACAAAGACAGAGAGACAGAGACAAAGGCAAAGAGAGACAGGGAGAGACAGAGTCAAAGGCAGACAGAGAGACAGATAGAGACAGAAAGAGACAAAGGCAAAGAGACAGAGATAGAGTCAAAGGCAGACAGAGAGAGACAGTCAAAGGCAGACAGAGACAGAGAGAGACAGAGTCAAAGGCAGAGACAGAGAGACATACAGAGACAGGCAAAGGTAAAAAGAGAGGCAGTGATAGAGACATAGACAGAGGCAGACAGAGACAGAGAGACAGAGACAGACAACAGCGGAGAGGTAGAGACAGAGAGCAGCAGAGACAGACAGAGTTAGGTGGGCAGGTAGATAAGAGACAGGTATACAAAGACAGAAACAATAAGCTGTGAGCCATGGCCCAGCTGCCCCCACAAGGCTGCCCCCCTTCCCGAGGAGATAGGAGCCGGGCAGGCCCAGCCCCACTGCCCAGCCTGGGCCTTTGACCCGGGGTCCCTGCCAGGGTCGGTTCTTTGGCGCTGGGGGAAGGAGATCCTGGCACTCAGCTCTCACTGCAGGGTATGGGGCCCCCACCCCCTCTGGGGCCCCCTCCCTTTGTGGCCAGACCAGAGTGTCCCGAGGCCCGGTCCAGTGACAGTCTCCTGACCCCAAGAAGTCCCATGTGACTTCCTCCCCCTCCCAGCCCACTTCTCTCCCCTCCTGTGGATGAAGCAAGCTCTCACTCCTTCCTCTTTCTCCATCCTAGAGAAGGGGGGTTGGGGGGAGATGTCAATTTCCTTCCTGCCCCCCCCCCACCCAGTCACAGAATCCTTGCAGGAGCCCACATTTTCACCCCCGTTTCTTCAGATGGAGTAACTGAGTCTTGGGAAGGTCAATGCCCAAAGCCCCGTCCCACTCTTCGGCCACAAGTCAGCTGGGGGCTCTGAAGTCGGCCCGAGGGCCCCCCCAACGCAGCAGCTCAGAGTTCCAGAGGAGCGGGCCGGGGCTCTCAGGCAGGGGGTTTGGACCTCCCAAGGACCCCCTCCCCCCAGCCTTTGTTTGACCACCTCCTTTGGGGAGCGGTCTCCTTATACTTCCTTCTACCACACTCCGCGAGACCCCCACCCTTCCGATCCTCGAGTCCTCCATCTCATCTCTCCCAAATCTTGGCTTCTCTAGGACAGACACCCCCAGCATCGTTACTTGATCCACTGAGACCTTTCAGGGTACTCTTGTCTCCTCTGGCTCGCTCTCCCTCCACTGGCACCCCCAGGATAGATCCCAGTTCCTCAAGGATAACAAAGGCAGAGGACACAGGGACCCTCACTTGGAACGCGTCCTTTCATGCAGCCCAAGACTGAGCTTGGGGTCCGCTAAAACCCCCTGCTCCTTTTCTAGCGAACAGAAGAGCAGTCCCACCTCCCACCTCTTGTACTTGGGAGTCGAAGCCAAGGCTGGGGCTTCCCGTGGAGTCTCTTAAGCGCTTTGTCATTAGGGTCCTTCTAACACTGGACCCTTTCTACGCTGACTGTGTGTTAGCTCAGGTGGGCGCCACCTGCAAATATGATGTGTGCACTTTTCTCCAGATCATCGCTGAGAACGTTAAGCAGCACGGGTCGTCAGGAGCTGGACGGGCCGCTCTCCGGGCTCGGCCTTTCAAAATGCCCCGGAGCCACCAACCGTCCCAGGGGCCGCCAGAAAACCCGGGAGGCTGGTCCGTGACTCTGCTAACCTGGGAAAGAAGAGGGAGACGGTCACCTGGGAAGGGCGGGACAAGAGAGGGGGTGGGAGAAGCCTGGAGGAGAGCTGGCGGGCTGTCCCTACCAGCGCCAACGCGCTGATCTGCTCTGCTTACAACAAGAGAAAATTACATAGAAGATAAACTGAGCGACAGATTTAGCAATTTCCTCATCTGCCCGTCCATGTGACTTATCCAAGGAGACCAGCTGGGCCTGTTCCAGCTACTGATGAGCAAGACTTCTTTCCTGCACAAGTTCACAATCTATCAAAAGCAATTATTAAGTACTTACTGTGTGCCAGCCCTAGGGCAGCTAGGTGGCGCCATAGTGCATAAAGCACAGGCCAAATATCAAGAAGGGGTGAATTGAAGTGTGGCCCCCGACACCTCCTAGCTCCATGATGCTGGGCAAGTCGTTTGGTCTGCTTGCCTCAGTTTCCTCATCTGCAAAGTGAAAAGGAAAAGGCAAAGTCCCCCAGTGTCTTTGTCAAGAAAACCCCAAATGGGTCAGGGAAAGTGGGACCCCACTGAACAGCAAATGTGCCGGCAGTGAGCGGGGTGCTGGGATACGAGGCCGAGGAGGGGAGCAATCCCTACCCCCACAGGCTTCCATTTGCAAGGGGAAGTTCACGGGACGTGCATAAAAAGGGAAATGGGAACCCAAGCCAGAAAGCGGTTGTGTGCAAGATAGCTTGGGAGGAAGGGCTGGAGCATCACGGAGCCAGACACTGGGCTGAGCGCTTCTAAATCTCCTCCCGACATGTCCTCACAACACTCCTGGGCTATTATTATCCCCATTTTACAGTTGAAGAAACTGAGGTCCATAATATTAAGGGATTCATGAAGGGCTAGGCAGCCGGGGAGTCCAGATTTGAACTCAGATCTTCCTGAGTCCAGTGAGAGCCCCTCTGCCCACCAGCCGGAGGGCACCAGCAAAGCGGGAGGGGGCATTTAGGGGGAGGGTTGGGGCTTAGGGTGATGGTTGAGTCTGAGCAAGCCCTAGGGCCTTCAGGACAGCCTCTGCCTGGAGTGGGTGCCCGTCGTGGCTTGCCGATCCCTGAGCCCTTCCACCCGGCCACCCCCCCCAGCACTCCTGCCAATGATCCCATAAGCATTTATTAAGCAGCTGCTGTATACCAGGCCCCTTTCTCCTCCTGAAGGGTCTGCTTTCCTTCTGGCTCATTCCCTATCCCCCCCAGCTGACTTAGCCACAAAAAGCCGTGAAAGGAACCCCAAAGTATGAATCCTGGCACCTGGGGGGGGTTGGAACCGAAGAGAAGCGGCCCACCAGCGATCATAGAGGTGGGCGAGGTTCTGATGCATTCATTGGAGGTTCTGATGGCCTCTAACAGGACTTTTCCAGAGTGGTCCAAGCCCTGCTCTCATTTCAGGTTTCCAGAGCTGGGAGCATTCGAATCCAGAACTACCTGGACAGAGACCCCATCCCCCACCAGCCCACGGTGAGACACTGGCCCACCAGGATCCAGAAGGGATGTCTTCGGGGCAGGAAGGGGGATGCAGCTGTCCTGGGAAGCCAACAGGGGCCAGTCCAGCAATATGTGGGACTCTCCATGACCCCAACTGGGGTTTGCCTGGCCTCTGTTGACCATTTCCTTTTCTAGTCCATTTTACAGATGAGGAAACTGAGGCAAGCAGGGTGAGATGACTCACCCAATTAGAAAGTGTCTGAGTATCCACTGGTCCATGTAGCTGCCCCCAACATGAATTAAGCCCCTTCAATCTGCCCGTACGGTGTAAGTACTGGAATATTGGAAGGCAAAAGCTGTCCCGACCCCTGGAGCCGCTCACGTTCTAATGGGGGAGGAAGAAGAGAAAGGAAGGCACCCAAGGAGGAGGGGTTGGCAGCTAGATGGCGCTGCAGGGGATAAAGTACCCAGGCAGGACACTTAGTAGCCGGGTGACCCTGGACAAGTCACTTAACTCCCCCCCATACCCTCCACCACCAAAAGAGGCTTTGGGAAGCACCGGGGTATCATGTTATGGAGCCAACATGCATGTATACATACATGACCATGCATGCTAGGACTCATGTGTTTGCATGCACCCGTGTACACGGGTCTCATTACCCTCCCTGCTAAGCCAACTCCTCTTCCAAACATCCCCAGGGCAGCTCCCGCTTGTCACCTCTGACTCACGGGCAGCTCATCCCTCTCCCACGCCCGGGGAGCCAATGGGGCCAGAGTCTCAGCCTCCATATCTACCACCCAAGGTCAAACCTTCATTCCCTGGGCTGGTTGCCTAAGACTCCCCACAGTTGCCAAGGTCACTTTCCTGAGCTGGTGGTCCCTTGCTCACAAGCCAGCAATGGCTCCCCATTACCCAGAGGAGATGGTGCAAAGGTCTTTGCCCAGTTAGTCAGCCCCCTCCCCACTTCTCTTGGCCCGCAGAATTGGGCACTGGTCCCTCAGCACTGCCCTTCCTGGGGCCACGGGACAGCGTTGGCCATTCCCTTAGCCTTGAAGGCCATCCTACAAGGTTCTCAACTCAAAAGCTGCCTACCCAGGAAGCCTTTCCCTGAATACCAGCTGTTGGCAAGAGGGCTTTCCCCTTTGTTCATCTTTCCTTACTTAGGAGTGCCCAGGGTTGCCCCCGGAGAACAGGCAGGAGCTCCTTGACAGCAGGGCTTGCTCATTTGTGTATTTGTACCCCCAGGGCCTAGCACTTAGTGGGGGCTTAAAAATTGTTGGTTGAATTGTACCCAGGACTCTCTCCATCTGTTTCAGAAGCTCTGAGAGGGTGAGGTCAGGGCCCTAACATCTGTGCCCCTGCCCCAAGATCCTCCTTGGATCTTCCCTTGTGGTTTTCTTGGCTGTTTGCTGGATGGAATTAGCAGGAAAGGGGGTCTGGGAGTTATTGAGGGTCCCATCTCTGGCGGAGATGGAGGGGCCCCTGCCCTAGCATGCCCATAGTTTGCCTCCTGCCAAAATGGGGACCCAGAGGCTCCTCTTTGGGGGATCCATACCAGGTACAGGCTCTTTGATGGGATAGCACCGGTGGTCCCATCAGGACCTCGTCCCTCCCTCCCAACTCCTTTCAGGGTCTCCTGGGCTGGGAATCCTCCTGGGTGTGTGTAGACATATGGCTTCTCTTGAGAAGATGTCAGTGGGGCTTTTTGGCCCTCCCAGCATCCCCTGTATCCCCCATCCATCCCCCATCATCCCAGCCTGGCTGGCCCCTCAGAGCAGTGAGTCCCACCTTTTCCACTTCCCCCTTGACACCCCATTTCCTCCAGGAGGACTGCCTCCCCTCCAGTTCTCCCTTTGCTTCCACTCTCACCTTCCTTAGAGGAAGAGGAAGAGGAGCTGATGGACCTAGGAGACCCAGTTCCAGCCCCAGGTCACAGCACCCAGCCTGGCTCCCATCACCCTGGACACTCCCCTCAGGGTGCAGAAGCCATTCCTTCCAGCTGAACTTCCTCTTCCTGGGGGACATCTAAGTGATAAGCAGAAGTTATTATTCATGGGGAGACCTGGGCTGAATTCTGACTCTGCTGTATGACTGTCTCGTGTCTGAGTGTGATCTGTGCCGTGGATCCGTCCCGTGTCTGAGAGTGATCTGTGCCCTGATCTGGGCAAGGAGGTCCTGGGAGAGCATATTTGTGATAATCAGTGGACACATGACTCAGTCAGTATTTAGCACATGCCCATGAATGAATGAAAAAGCATTTATTCAGCTCTCCCTCACCTCTCCCTCTGTGCCAGGAGCTGTGTTAAGATGCCAGGGACGCAAGTACAAGAGTAATTCAGGCCTTGCCTTCAAGGAGCAACTGGGTAGTGCAGTGGTCAGTGTTGAGCCGAGAGTTCAAATCTGAGCACAGATATTTACTAGCTCTGGGATCCCGGGCAAGACACTTAAGCCTGTTTGCCTCAGTTTCCTCATAATAGTGACAGCACCAGCCTCCAGAAGTTGTGGGAAGGCTTAAATGAGATAATATCTATCAAGTTCTTAGTCAGCAGGAAGTAAGACGGAGTGTGGACGGATCTGAGCCCTGCCCATTGCTTCTTTGTGTTGTTGTGGGATCACTTGGTCCCTTTTGGGATTTTCTCAGTGAAGATGATGGAGTGGTTTGCCTCTTCCTTCTCCAGGTCATTTTACAGGTGGGGAAACTGAAGTTAGCAGGAAGAAGTGCCTTGCTCAGTGTCACACAACTAGGAAGTGTCTGAGGCTGCATTCGAACTCAGGACCAGGAATCTTCCTGCTTCCCAGCACAAAAGCACCCCATGGCGCCCCCTAGCTGCCTAGAGTACAAGGGCTATAGGGAGATTATTTGGGTGTCAAGTCCTGGTTGGGTCCCACTATTCCATCAGACTTCCCCACACAATGGCCAGGCCCATTTCTCAAGGCCTGACCTCTCTTTGAGATAACTGGGTGGTGGGCCCCCCCACCTTGGCTGTCCCTGAGGATGGAGCTGGGACTGGGTCCCCCAGCTTTAAGCAGATCAGACTAAGGATCCCTCCGGGGAAGAAAGCTCTGATTATTCAGCAGCTCCTCCAGGTGGGAAGGAGGGGCTGCGGGTGGGGTTCTAGGCGGGGCTGACTCGGGAGGGTCTCCTGGGCGGCTCTAGCCTTCTTCCGGCTGCTCCAGTTGGATCTTACCTGAGGGAATTTGCAGGAGGGGGGGGGGGGAAGGGCGAGATTTCCCGAACTGGGGGGTTGGAGCTTGGGGCTTTTGTCTCTCTGAGCCCCCGGGCCCTTGTCTGAATGAGGCTTTTAAATGAACCCAAGGGGCTGGGTCACCAGGGAACCAATTAATGAGATAAACAGTAGAAAGTTCTAAAAGGAGTTTTCCCAGATCTGGGAGCCCAGGTTAATCCCCCCACCCCACCCCGGCCCCGCCCCCAGGCGCTCAAAGCCTCCCTTTACCAAGTTGTTTTGGAAAGGCCCCGGCCCAAAAGAGAGACGTTTGTTGGCGGATTTGGCCGGTGGTCTGAGCTGGGGTTCCCCTGGGGGAAAAGCGGGCCCCCTGGGGGCCGGAGGAGATCCTAGCTCTGAGACTGTAGGCTAGATCAAGGGATCAAGAATCAGATCGGGGGAGCTCTGAATGCCAACTAAATTAGGACTTTAGAACTTGTAGGCAAGTGGGAGCCACAGCAGTGCGCATTTAGGGTAGGAGAGTAGTCAGCTTGATGGGTCAGGCTCATCAGTGGGCTTCCCAAGCCCAAAAGCTCCCCGGAGATCTCGGCCCGCCCCGCCGCAGAGTAGGGTCCTTGAGGGGAAAAGCTTTTTTTTTTCCCCAGCCCCCCACTGGGAGCCCCCGGAAGGGGAGGAGTGCCGAATCCAGGTCCTAATGGGCCTTCATTGGTTCATTCTCAGGGTGGTGCAATGCCGGGACTCCTAGGCCCCGCCTTTGAGTGATGATGGATGGGAAGCTGAAGACCGGTTAGGGGATGATTGCAAGAGTGGGGAGGCGGCTTTGGGAGTGGAAGCCCCAGCGGATGAACCCCGACTTTGCCCAACCGTGGGAGGGAGGGAAGAATGGGGCAACTGAGCCCTCTGGGTCTGAGAGGGGCAGGGGGCATCCCGGCCCAAGGGCTGGTGGGAGGGAGGGAAGAATGGGCCAACTGAGCCCTCTGGGTCTGAGAGGCCCAAGGACCTGGCAAGGTCCACTGAGGAGCCAGAGGACCAGACTGAAGGCCGAGTCTGGGCGGCGGGCAGATGTGGTGGGGAATGGGGTCACATGCATGGGAGGGATCTGGGGAGCCCTGGTGGCAAGATGGAGGTGCTCTAGAACTCGAGGCTCCAGAGGGAGGATCAAGAAGAGGCCACCGGCAATGAGGATGGCCAGGAGCCAGATGACCGGAGCAGGCCACAGGAGGGAGAGGGAGAGCAGAGCTGTCAAGACTTGGGTTCGAGGGGAGAGCGCTGATGAGGCTGAGTGGGGGGAAGGGAGGAAAGGGTGGGGCGGCCGGGGGGGGGGGATGACTTTCTAACTCCTTCCACCTGACGCCCTCTGGGGATCCAGTGACCTGCTGATGGACCCATCTCCCACCTCGGGGCTTTCCCAGCTTCCTTCAGGTCCCCCCCTCCTCCGGAAGCCTTCCCCAGCCGCCCCCCCCCTTGTTACCTCCTCTCTCTCCTGTCTGCCCCCTCCCCCCGCTCGGTACAGATTTGTTGGCACCCCGCTGGGTCATAAACCCTTTTGCCTTCTTTTGCATCTCCAGAGCTTAGCAAGGAGCCTGGCACATAGTAGGAACTTCACAAATTTGATCCAGTGAGTGCGGGAGGAGGGATTCTAGGTCTGACCGCTAGGTGGCGCCAGTTTTCACAGAGCTCCGGTTCTGGAGTCCAGAACTCCCACACAATCTCGGACACTGTGTCACCCGGCTGACCGGGTGATCTTGGGCCAGTCACTTCCCCCGTTTGCCTCAGTTTCCTCTGAAAAATGATCCGGGGAAGGAAATGGCAAAGCCCCGCCAATATCTCTGGCAAGAAAGCCCAAATGGGGTTATGGAGGGGGGGACATGGTGGGTCAACCAAAGCCTGAGCCGGCTGACCCCGCTCCCGGCTGATTTAAAAGGCACAAGGAAAGGGGCCCAGAGCAGATTAAAACTTAATAAAGAGCCAAGAAAAGGCGGATGATACTAACCTCCAAGGTGGTCAGCGCGCCCCCCCCCCAGATGCTGGCGGTAACTGAAGTGACCCCCGAGACGGCCTCCCAGAGGCCCATGCTCACCAGGCAGTCCCTGCACCCGACTTGGAGCCTCTGCCCTCGGGCTGAGGGGACACCTGCGAGTGCTGGGTCCCAAATCAGCCCGCAGCGGAGGATGCGGGTGGTCTGGTTGCCTTGGGGAGGCCCCAGCCAGGGCACCGGTCAGGAGACTCAGGGATGGAGGCTGGTTATGGGCCTCCCCTGCCTCTGGCTAGGGAAGGGGTACCACTTGGGTCTCGGTTCTGGGGCTGCTTGGGCATCAGGCCAGCTGTGGGAGCGGCTGCGGCTCGGCGTCTCCATCTGCTTCCTTGCGGCTCTGGGGAGCCTGGCCCCCTCCCCCTCGCCTCCCCCCAGACAAAAGGGATTGCTGAGTCCCCAGTCTTTCAGGCTTGTCCTTTATTCTGTGGCAGAGGACAGGGGAGGAGGAAAGCATCGAAAAGAGCCGCTTCCCAGTGCCAGGGGGGGGAGGGAGGGAGGCTGTGCCCCAGTGACGAGCAGTGACCTTGCCCACCACCATTTCCTGACCAGCCTCCCATCCCCAGGACCCCCATTTCACTGTCTGAGGGAAGGCTGGGAGCAAAAGCCCCTTGCTTTACAGAAGGGGTCCCTGAGGGGCAAAGAGGAGAGGGGGTCGGCAGTCCTTGGCTTACAGGCTTCCTCAGAGGCAGCTCAGCGGACAAAATCAGGAGGACCCCAGCTGAACTCCGGCCTCGGGACGCCCTGGCTGAGTGACCTTGGGCAGCTCGTTTTATTGCTGTCTGTCCCCTTCCTCCTGTCAGAATAATCCTAGTAGCCCTCCACTATCTCCAGTTGAGATAATCTATGTGGTACACAGCAGACACTTAATAAAAGCTTCTCTCCCTCCTTTGCCCTCACCCCTTGCTTGGGCCAGCCTATGTTCTGTGGGGTTTCACTGCCCGGTTCTTGGGGGCCGTTTGGGTGGCCACCATGGATTCCTTCTCCTGGGCTTTTAAAGGAAAGGCTCCCTGCCCGGAGGCAGGGGAATGGATGACATGACAGAGAGGGATGAGAGACAGAAGCAGGGACAGATGAGGGAGAGACAGACAGCTGGAGGTGGCAGGGAGGGGGCTGGAAGTTACAGGGAGGGGGCTGGAGGTGGCAGGGAGGGGGCTGGTGGGGAGGGGGCTGGAGGTGGCAGGGAGGGGGCCGGGAGGGGGCTGGGGAGGGGGGGGGGGTCCTCCCTCAGCAGTCACAGGGCACCAGGGCGGAGGGGACGCCAGCATCCTGAGCCCCCCGGATGTTGGCCATGGAGTCATCAAAGAAGATGTGGGGCCGGATGTGGGCCAGGGTGGGCCCCTTGGGGGCCCCGTCCAGGAAGAAGGTCTCATCGAGCCGCAGCCCCCAGGCCCGCAGGGTGTTCAGCGCCCGCAGGCTCATGTCGCCCTGGCTGCGGGCCGTCACCAGGTAGGTGCGCACCGGAGAGTCGTCGGGGCCAAACTTGGCTCGCAGCCGCCCCAGCCGCATGGCGAAGGCTTTCATGGGCCCCTGGAGTCCGAGACGGAGGGGGGTGAGGGCCTCGGGGAGGGGGGGTCCTCGGGACCCTGCCCCCCCCCGCCCCCCCGGGCAGACGGGGCTGCCACCTACTTCGCCAATGGGCACGGCCTCCAGGGCTCTCTCGTACTGCATGGCCCCCTGCAGCCCCCGCTCCTGGAAGACCCGGTCCGTCTCGTCCGAGAAGAGCACGGAGTCCCCATCGAAGGCCAAGCGGAGCTGGCTGCTGGGCGCCTGGACCTCCTGCTGGAAGAGGAGGGCGGCGGGCACCCCTGGGGACGCAGAGGTAGGCGGGCATAAGGAAGCCGCGGCCACCGGGCACCGGGCGGCTTTCAAAGCGCTGCCTCCCTCGGCCTTGCATGCAGATAATGCCGTGATCCCCATTTGACAGATGGGGAAACTGAGGCAGGCAGAGTAAAGAGGCTAGCCCAGGGCTTCACCGCTCTCAAGCGCCTCAGGTTGGATCTGGAGTCGGAACTGCCCGATCCTAAGCCGGGCCCTCTGCGCACCGCGGCGCCCCCTGGCGGCTCTGCCTCTCCTCCGTCCCCACTTAGCATCCGGGACCTGGGCTCCGCCCCACGGCTCTCCCCAGTGCCGGGACCCACGGACCCCAGCAGCCACAAGATGGCGCTGTTGGACAGCGCACAAGCGCGGCCAGCCTGGCCCGGCCCAAGGAGGAGGCCCCGCCCAAGGAGGAGGCCCTGCCGTAGGAGGAGGTCCCGGGCCCAGTAGGAGGCCCCGCCCTAGAAGGAGGCCCGGGCCCAAGGACTGGGCTGTGGAAACATCCCCGGTTGCCTCATCTGTTCCCCGCAGCCGTGCCCCCCCCCCCCGCCATCGCAGCCAAATCCCCCCTTTCTCGGAGCCTCTCCCAGTGCCCGGCTGGGGGGTTCCCCGGTGCAGAGATCCTCCAGGACGGGCCGAGCTTAGCCTCCTCTGTATCCCCAGCCCTCAGAGAATGCACACAGCAGGCACTTAATCCATGCTGGCTGATAGCCACCCTCAGGGCTCCCGTCCCGCTCAGTTGGGAAAGCCCCGGCCCAATGGGTCTGCCCCAGTAATTAGCACCGGCCTTTCCCCACTCAGAGCGAGATTGGGGTGCTCAGGCTGCGGGGGGGGCTCGGAGGGAAGGGCTCACCCCTCTTGAGGGCGTTGCAGACGTCAGTCCGGTCCGCGGACAGGAAGAGCCCCACGTTGTGGGCTCGCAGGTGCTGGGTGGAGTCCTGGGCGCTGACAAAGCAGAACTTGGAGATCTCCAGACCTGGGGGGGGGGGGAAGGCTTCCTCAGGTCGCCATGTTGGAGGGCGGATCCCCCCCACCCCTGGCAAGGCTCCCCCCACATGATCCGGCCTCCTTCAGCCGCAGAGCATCAAAGTGAACTGCCAAGGGGCAAGTGATCCCGGGCAAGCCCTGCCTCTCTGGGACTCAGTTTCCCCATCTGTAAAGTGAGGGGGGATGGCAGTCCAACCAGACTGTGGCCCAAAGACCGATAGTCTGGGCAGGTTTCCTGCTTCTGCGCCACCCACCGCCCTGCCCGCCCCTCCCCATTTCCCCTGAGCCAGCGGACTGGGAGCACTTGGGTTGGAAGCCCTGGCTCAGGTGGTCGCAGGGCCACCCAGCTCCCGAAGCCCTCCCAGGCTGGGGACCTGCCCCCCCACTTCATTTTAAGGGGCAGGGACTTAGTCACTGAGGAAGGCTGGGGTCCGAGGCAGTCCCGGCTTTCCCACAGACACCTGTGGCCAAGAATTAGGAAAAAGACGTTCTACAAACCAGGTTTCAGCCGAGCTCGTTTCTTCGGACCCTGCCCTTTGTTCCAAGCCCCTAAATCCTTCCCCTGGGAAGGGTCTTTGGGGTCCCCGGGGTGCCCCGGCTCTGAGGGTCTGTTATAGAGCATCATGGGAAGCCGGGGCAGCCTCCCTTTCCTTAGCAGGGGAGCTTGGCAGCCTTAGGACCAGTGCCTGGTACATGCTGGTGCCTAATTAATGCTTGTTGGCTGGGGGATGGGGAGCCCGGCTGCTCCTCCACTGCCGGATAGCTCCTGGTGGGCCGGCCTGGGCTGGGCTGGTCACCTGTGGCCGAGGCGGGTGGCTGAGGGCCGGTGCACCCCTGGAAGTCCGTAGTTCTGGGGCTCTGCCCCTCCTTTCCCCCCCCACTAATGGCCCCGGTCCATCCCCCTCCCCCAGGAGGCAGCTGAAGGCTCCAAGTGTGGGTGACTGAGGCTGGCTGAAGCCTCCTGGGCTTGGCCTGGCCCGGAGCTCTGGGGAAGGGCCGGGTGCGAGGGTCCGGGGGGGCTGTGTTCAGGCAGGGAGGGGAGGAGGAGCGTCCTCCCCATCAGCCCCTGGGAAGCCGTCCTGGGCTCCCCCCCCCCTTTTCTCTCACCCGCCTGCCTGGCGCAGTGGACGACCCGCCTGCCGGCCTCCGGGCTGTTGTTGGAGAGGACCATGACGTCCAGGAGGCCTCGCTCCCCCGGGTCCCGCGCCAGCAGCCTCCGATTGACCTGCTGCACGGCCTGCCAGGGGCCAGGCAGAGCGGGTGAGCTCGGCCCGTGCCCGCCCTGCCCGTGGGCACAGCTGCCCAGGGACCTGCCAGGGACGGCACTCGGTGCCCCAGCTTTCCCTCCCTAAGCCCCTGGGTGCAGGCTTGCTCCTGCTTGGGGGAGGGGAGGGGAGGCCCGGCCAGGGGGGTCTCAGGGACCACAGGGCAGGAAAGGCCGGCCCAGGGTGCACCTGGGGAGTGGGGGGGGGGGCTGTGCTGCCTGAGGCCACCCCCCCTGCTGTGAAGGAGCCTCCAGCAGGGTGACAGGAAGAGAGGGAGAGGCCGGGGCCCAGGGGTGGGGAGGGGGCTTCCTGGCGTCCCCCTGCCACGTTGGCAGCACCCCCCTGCCCAGAGGCCTTGCCAGCACCTGGATGAAGGGGAAGGCCGTGCCCGGGGGCAGCGGCTCGGTGGCGTGCGCCAACTGGTACTTGGTGTACTCCTCGGTGCCCTGGGCCAGGAACAGCCGGTGCTCGGCCTCCAGGTCAAAGGTGGCTCTGGCAGTGACCGCGATGACCAGCGCTTCCCGGGGGTCCTTCTGCAGGGGCCCCCCACGGGGCTTCGACTCAGCCCAGGCTTCCCAGAGAGCTGGGTCCCTCCTCCCCTTTCAATTGTCTCCCCCTCCCAGGCTAGCACCGCAGGGTGCTATCTCCCCTAAGACTGTGGGGGTCCTGGAGGGCTGAGGCCTGTCCCCCCTTCAGACTAAGAGCCCCCAGGTCAGGGCCCTGTCCCCCCTTCAGACTAAGAGCCCCCAGGTCAGGGCTGCCTCAGGACAGAGCTGGAGGCTCCTCCCTCTTCCCCAAGGACCCCAGGACCAGCTGCTCAGCTGGGACTCCAACAGCGCCTGTCTCCAGGGGGACTCCCCGCCCCCCCCAAACCTCCATCTTCCTCCGGGGGGCCCCGGGTGATCTGAGGGAGGGAGGAGGCCCCCGACTCACCTGGGCAACGTCAGGGTTGAGGATCACCGACCCCGGTGCTGCCATGGTCCCCGGGGGAGGAGAGGAGGCTGGGAGCACCGAACAGGGTCTCCGAGGGGCTGCCGGGGCTGTCCTTGCCAGGGATTCTGCCAGGACTCAAGGGACAGACCCCAGGTTAGTCCTGGGCCACCTCCCACACACTCAGATACACACACACTCTTGCACACACATTTGCACACTCACTCTTGCACACCCACACTTCTAGGCCCGGGAGGATGGTAAGGGGCCCAGCCTGTGCCAGGCAAGAGGAGGCCCAGGATGGGAGCAGGGAGAGGGGGCTGAGGAAGGGAAGGCTGTGGCCCCCGCTTTGATCCCCAAACCTGGGGCCCCACGGCCGGACTTGGAGCCTCCAACATTCACCAGCTGCGGGACCCTGAGCCTCAGTTTCCTTCCTGTGTAAAGCGGGTCTGATGATAATCCCCAGCCCCAGCTGTGTCACTGCTTAGCCAACCCGGAAGTGGTCTGGGTGCCGCAGGTTGGGGGGGGGGGCGGTCAGGGCTTCACTTCAGAGACCTCTTGGTCTGGCCCTCTGGGGGGGGCAGGGAGAAGTGCCCCCCTCCCCGGGTAAGCGTCAGGCCCAGAATGCACCCTGGGCTCCCCCCCACCCTAAAGTGAAAGTGAACCCCAAGCCTCCCTTCCCCTTCCCTGGGAGCTGGGCCGGCCGTCGGCAGCGCCCAAAGGGGCCCCTGTTCCCTTGCACCCCTCCCTCAGCTCCCCCGGGGCTCACGGCGGCCCCTGTCCCCACCCATCACCCACATTTCTGGGTGTCCTGGCACCCCGATAAGGGGAACTCTGAGCCTGCTCCCATCAGCTCAGGGGAGCGGGGGGCGGGGCTGCCCAGGGGCCTGGGTGGGAGGGAAAAGACCCTCCAGGGGCCCAAGCAGGGGACTCACCAAGCCAGGGACCGGCAGGGCCCCTCCCACGCCGGCTTCCAGGAAGCGGTTGGGGGTGGGGCAGCCCCGTCCCTCCCCAGGCACGCCTGCCCCCCCCCCAGCCGGCATTCTGGGACTCGTAGTCGGCACCGGCCCGCCTGCTGCGGTTGGGACCGGACGGACAGGCTTGGGGGGGCCCTGGGCCGGGACCGGAGCTGGGCCCCGTGCCCAATTACCGCTCTGGCCTCGGCCCCCAAGCTCATGAAAAGATGGCTTTGAGTGCAGACCCCCCCCACCCCTTCCTGCCCCGCCCCGCCCCCGCCCCACGGCCCCCCCGCTCTGCCACAGGCCGGGGTTTGCTTTGGCTGGCGCCCAAGCCCAGGAATGTGCCCACGGGCGAGACCGACGGGGTACAGGCTGTCCCCGAGCCAGAAGGAGGGGGCCTGGGGGGCCCCGCCGGCTGCAAACAGACAGACGGACCCCTGCTCCAGAGCTTGGCAGGGAGACACAGATGCTCGGGGCCAGGAGCAGACAGAAAAATGGGCTCCAGGGCCCAGGGACGGACGGACGGATGGACAAGCGGACCCCTTCCGGCCCAGCGCGGGAGCAGATGGGGCCGCTCTCCCCGAGCCCGGCTGGACGGACAAAGAGACGGAAGCCCAATGTGCCCAGGAGCAGGGCGGGATGGGTGGACGGACAGACGGACGGACAAATGGGGTATTCCCAGGCACAGATGGCAGTCCAGAGAGCTGGGCAGATGGACTCAGTGTCTCCCTGGGCCTGACAGAAGGGCCAGAGAGAAGGGCAATTGAGGCAGAAATAGGAAACTGGACAGAAGGGAGCAGATGGATAAACAGACGGGGGGGGG
>JAJPUD010021776.1:0-22550 GCA_023553655.1 Myrmecobius fasciatus | reverse complement strand
GCCGGCGTCCCCGGCCTCTCCTGCTTGGGCGTGCCGGGCGGCTCCTCGAGGAGCTGCGGCTCCCCCGCTTTAGCTCCGTCGGGCCTCCTCTCAGGTAACCCGATGGAAGATTACCGTCGCCTGTCGGATGAGGAGCTCAGCAGCATGCTCAAGCTCTACAACATCCCTCACGGGCCCATAGTGGGTGAGTGTGGAGAGGGGGGAAGGGCGGGGGAACGGCGGGGTGGGGAGAAGAGATGGGGAACGGGGGGGCGGGGGGAGCGGGGGCGGGGGACGGAGGGCTCTGAGGACTGGCGGGGGCAGGAGATGGTCGAGGAGTGGGGAAGGTGGGGGCGACGTGAGGCGCGGGTTGGGGGGGGTGGGAGGGAGAGGTGAAAGGGGAAAGGGAGAACATCTCTTCGGTCCCTCCGGGAGGGGGGCGTGGCAGGACACCGAGTAGGTGAGGCAGGCATGGAAGCCGGGCCGCTGCCGGCCCCGGGATCGCCGTTGCGGCCGTCCTGCCCCGCCCCTTTTCCCCCACCGTGGACCAGGCCTAAGAAGCCCGGCCCTGCTGCTCTGCCCTTGAAGCCGAATGGGACTACACGGTGGGCGACACATCCCTAGGCAGAATTTGAGATCTCCTGGGGATTTGGTGACACCCTCCCCCCACACAGAGGAGCACGCCTCCCCTCCCCTTCCCTTCCCCTCCCCTCCCCTTCTCCACCCGGGCCCCCTGAGCTCCCAAGGCCACTCAAGGCTTGGGGGCTGCTTTGGGGGGGGACCTTTGGCAACATCCACCATGAATCCAGGTTCCACCCGAAAATTGTACGAGAAGAAAATCTATGAATATGAGAGCCAGAGAACTAAGCTTTCCCCTGGGACCATCGGCTCTTACCAACGCTTAGGTGAGGAGGAAGGGGGGGGCCCCTTGGCAGAAATGAAGCGCCCCAGGAGAGGGAAGGCGGCCTCTCTCACAGAACATCTTTTTGTTGTCTCACAGAGGATTTTGAGAGTGAAGCTTATGATTCCAACCAGGATGAAGATGGAAGCATGGAAGAAAGTAAGTATGGTTCCTGTGTCCCAGGAGAGCTCAGGCTCACCCCAGGGAGTGGTAGGGCCTTGCCCAGCTTGGCACTGCCTCTCCCCGGCTGTCTGGAGGGTGCATATAGGGTGCGGCCTAGAAGAACGGGACTGTTTTGGAGGCAAAGGACATTGTTGGTCTCTGCCCCCCCCCCAAAAAAAAGCCGGTACTTTGGGGCAAGACAAATAGGACCTGTTCCCAAGAAAGGCCCCAGGGTGATAGGTGAGGGAGGAGGCCCATGATCTTGTCTGAGCCCTGTATCACCATGCCCGGACCCTTCTGGGCTGGGCCGGCTTCTGTAATCCCTATTGCTCGTATGGGCATCCTTTCCCCCCAGTCAGATTTCTGCCCATTCATTTGTGATCTCATTTCATGGATTAGGCCCAATAGGTAGTTTGGAAGGCAAGAATGACTGTAATTATTTCAGAATTGGAGACGATCACTTGGGGCCTGACCTTAGGAGCCTCTGTGGCTATTCTAAGCCCGGGCCTGGAGTCTTGACCTCCAATATTTATGTAGTACTTACTCTTGTGTTAGGTACCATGCTAAGTAAGCACGAAATAGGTAAGTCCATTGGTTCTTACAGCCATCCTGGGAGTATAGTGCTTTACACATGAGGAAACTAAAGCAGGCAGTTGGGAAATGATACAGCCAGTGAGTGAGACCAGATTTGATCTCAGATTTTCTCACCTCTAATTCCCAGGTGGGCAGTGCCCCACTTAGCAGCTTCTACCATAGCCTTGGTTTTTGCCTTTGTCTCCTTTCCTTCCTCTGTGACCCTTCCAGTTGACTTTGACAATTACTATGAAGAGAGTTACTCAACTACCAAGACTTATGGGGATGTTGATGATGCTACAGTCAATCCAGGAGTCAAGGGCAAGATCAGCTTCCTGGAGACCCTGCCCTCCACAAGCTACAGCGGTGATAGTGCCACCAGGCCTACCTACCATATACGCCAACGGGTGAGTGAGACCCCTGTCCTGGTCCCTACCACTCCTTTGCCAAAGTCAGCTTACACATCGGCCTTCTGAGCCAGCTATTAAAAGGAGGCTGTGAGGAAATAGACCATGATGTTATTGGTATTGGAGTGAATTCCTATTTGAGGACGCTCCTATGCATCACACCTGGCATCATCTCTTTAGCAAGTTACCTAGAACACCCAGGGCCCACCAGGATCCACGTGTCAAAGATAGTAGGACAGGAAGCCAACTTTTCCTTGTTCTGAGGCTGGCTTGCTGTCCGTGACATCAGAGGTATCCCAACTCAGGCCTGTGGACAGCCAGCAAAACTCCTAAATGACCTCTCAACTCAATGAAAACATCACTGGGAACCATTGACCAGAATGAAAGGTGGTCCAATACAGCATAGGCAATGTGAATCTGTGATTTTCTAAGTCATTGCTGCAGCAGGAGTCCATTGTTAGAGTCGGGTCCCACTGCACTGCCCCCTGTCCCCTGCCCCCCCTCTAATAACAAACAGAATGAGCTGCTGTTTCAGAAGCATGTTCAAGTTTGCCATGCAATATCATGCATGTATAATCTTTTCTAGCTAGAATTCTCCAGAGGGCCTTTGAGCCAGGTTCTAACCCTAATTGTCACCACCCCCTTCTCCTGGGTAGCACGTGGGCATGAGGCAAGGTTTGCAGCGAGGGGGCTGCTTCCCTGAGGTGCCCCCTCAGTCCTTCCCCTCCCCTCAGCTCTTGGTGAAAAGACCACCTCCAGATTTCTCAGTCAACCACAAAGAGGAGCTTAGCTCCCATAAGGGGGAGCATGTATTTAGAACCAGAAGCCCTTGGGAACTAAAACAGAAGGGACTTCCAACTTCCAGGAGAGGAAAATGAGACCTTGAGAAACTAAGGGACTAATCAGCCTGCCTCATAAGCAGAAGGACCTGGATTTCCACCCACTTCCCAGGCCCTTTGCTGTGTGCCTCACTGCCTCTGGTTATTTTGAACCACTGGGCTCCAGTTCTCCCAGGGGTCCAAGGCAGGGCAGAAGGCTGATTTTAGGAATGGGAAAATTACCTTAAATTAATCCAGGTTAATTGCTGAGGCCCCCCTCCTCCAGGCAGAACTCTTGAAGCCAAGCTTTCCTCATTTTGAGGCTCTGACCTCGGCATAGAGGTGTGGAGAAGGAGCAAGCTGGCTGAGGCCTTCCATTGGCCAGCTCCCAGTCTGGCTAGGGAAGGAATCAGAGACTGAGACTCCAGCCCACACCAGGACAGTTGGCCCTGGAAAGCAGAATGAATGTGTCGTATCGGATGCCAAGGTCATTGAGTACAGAGCCAAGGAGATGGCTGATGGAGGCTGGGGGGGGGGGTTGTCCCTTCCCTGTTCATCCCCTGCTTTTGGTAGAGCAGTGCCAAATGCTGGTCCCTGCCTCTCTTATCAGGGGAAGGGGGACTAGTCGGCTTCCCGTCTGCCCAACCGAAAGCTTTGTTGGGAGGGGGTAAAGGGGCACCCTGCACACTTTCCTTCTTGGGAGGCGGGCGCTTGGGAGTAAACTCGACACAGAAACGCCATCCACCTCCTTATTTGAGCAGGAGACGGAACAGCTGCAGAGCGGCCCGTACTTTGCCATTGGTGGGGGGGGGGGCCTTGGAGATAGAGAATGAGGCTATGGGGGCAGGGCGCCTGCTCTTCCACCCTCACAAGCAACAGGCCAGCAAGTGACTGGTTACCTGATAGGTCTGTCTCAGGAGGCAGCTGCTCCTCTCCTTAGCAGGGCATGATGGGGGGGGGGGGGGTGGCTAGGCAATCCTTGGCAGCCTCAGGATTCTCCTCAGCAAGGAACAATGACGGCCCGGTGCCAGCCAGCCTGACCTTGCATTGTTTCTCATCTTGTTACAGATAAGAGAGAATATTCTCTATCCTTCAGCTGGGGCGGAGAACGTGGACACGTAAGTGTCCTCTCATCCTGCCGCTCTGTAGTGGCTTCCGTTCTGTGCCTTCCCGTTGGCACTAACGGGGCTGAGGGAAGGGGGCGGGGAGCTCCAGCATTCATTCAGCACATGTTGCTGGAACACCAAAAGAGTGCAGGGCTTCTTGGCAGAGGCAAAACAGCTGATCCTGGCGCACAGGCCCAAGAGTGAATGAGAGGAAGGGGCATTAGGGAAGGACCCAGCATTTGGTGGATTCAGAGGAAAGCAAACCCACTTCTAGCAGGGAAAGTGGAGCAAGGGTCCCTGGACAATGGGGCTTTTGCTTGGGCTCTTGAGGACCGGGAAGTATTTGGCCAGACCAGGCCAGGGGAGAGAGCTCTTCAAGGAGAAGGACCATATGGGCCAAGTGTGTGTTTGGGGGGGATGGAGTACTAGAGCAAGGAGTGGGTCCTTGGCACTGGGGAACTATGGCCACTGAGAACACTGGGGAACCATAGCCATTGGGGGCACTGGGGAACCATAGCCATTGGGGGCACTGGGGAACTATAACCATTGGGGCACTGGGGAGCTATGGCCACTGAGAACACTGGGGAACCCTAGCCATTGGGGGCACTGGGGAACTATGGCCACTTGGGGAACCATAGCCAATGGGGAGCAAGGGGGAAGGTTGTTGCTGGAGAAACTGCTTCTGAGACAGCTGGGGCCTTGAGCTAGGGGCAGTGCTCCTGGAGGAGCACATGCAGTGGAGGTGTGGGAGAGGGCTAGGGGCAAGGCTGAGTCTTTCTCATACTGCCCTCTCTCTTGATAGTGACTCACCCTATTACAACCGGGACAGCGGTGCCTACCAGAATGTTTCTTACTACCGAGGCATCAGTGACTCAGCCCCTGACTCGTCTTTCTATTCTGGCCCAATGGCTACTTCTACCTTTTCCTCCTCCACCCCAGTTTCCTCAGCCTCCCCAAGTTTCCGCTGGTACACCAACCCTTCAGGGGTGGAAGCCCGTCAGGCTATTAGAGCCGATCAAGGTTATGGGGCTGAGTTGGGAAGGAATGACAGAGTGGTGCCCCTTTGGATCCAGTTCCTTCTCTTTCTTGGTTTTGCTATTTTTCTGGCCTTTTTCTACTATTTCATGCAGGCAGGTGACGACAACCCCTTCCGTCTCCGGAACTGAGGGCTCCTTCCGGGCCCTGGGAGGAGGCAGAGTTCTGGCCCCATTTTGACTTTTTCTGCCTCTCTCTCTTGCTTTCTAGCCTCCCTTTTGGGGCAAATGGGAGCACAGGAATATCATCCTGCTATTGTTTGCGGTAGGCCCAGTACGGAGTGTCCGTGACCCATTTGGTTTCCACAGGTCCTATCCATAGTGCCTTGTTGTTTGGCTATGTTTTCAGCCTTTTGTTGGAACAGTGTTCATGTTCGTATAAATGTTTTTGGGAAGGGAGTTACCCTGACCCAGCACAGTTATGTTCCTCACCCCCTGTCGCATTGGACAGACAGATTGGGGGGAGGCTTCTGGGAATCTTTTCCTTGAAGAAAACTGCTTCAGCCCCTAGCCTAGACTTCCCCTCAAAACCCATTCTCCTACGGTCAGGGGGAGGAGCATCCAAACACCATAGTATCCTCAAGGGCTTTCGTTCTTTGGGCACCTTATTTAGCGTCCATGTCACCGATGCTTCAAGAGCTTCTCCCATCCTACCAATCTGCATCTGAGGGCTGCTGACTGACCCTTCCACCCCTTGGGCCTCTTCCACCTGGTGGAGAAGGGAGACAAAAAGTGCCAATCATCTTGTCCTTGACTTTGTTCTCACTTCATTAATTAAATGATTTGTTTATTTTTCAACACCCGTTTGTGTTTTGTTCTCGAGGGAGGTGGGCTGGGGACATACAGTCCCCCCCCCCCAGGACCTGAGGAGGGCAGATTGCCGCAGGTGGTGTCAGGGACTCGGGGGCTGAGGAGGTGGCCGATGGCGAAGGCGCTCTCGGACCCTCACGAACTCCAGCTGCTCGTCTTGATTCTTGTTCGTTTCTTCCTGCTGCTTCTTGGTGGAGAGAGAGAGGGAGAAGGCTGAGGTTTCCATTTAGTCCTTAGCGTTAGATTTTAGGGGGAGGGGTACGCCATTATACAGCATCATTTCAGAGATGAGAAAACGGGCCCCTAAAGAGCCAGTGCTCCATGCCCAGGAGTTCATATTCGTGCAGATCCATTTGGGATAGTTCTGGCTCCTCCCAAGTACCTAGGTCCATGCACCCCTCAGGGGGGTCCATGAAGCTGAATGTCTACTTGTTAGATCCAGCCTCATCAGGCCCAAAGCCCCCTACCTTCTGTTGTCTCTGTTGCCGACGGTGAAGTGCCTCCTGCAGAGGAGTGGGCTCGGGTCCGGCCCTGGCACCCGGTCGACCCTGTCTCTTCTCTAGCACACGAAGGAGTTCGGGCCTGCTCCGGAGGCTCAGGCCCCTGGGAAAAGGGGGCAGTAGAAATTGGGAGCGGGATGAGTTCTAGCAGTTGGCATTGGATGACCCTTGGCTTGGCATCCAAGTGGGGCCCATTGTCTAACCAGAGGCCTCCCTAAAGCCCATTTCTCCTACTTGTACAGGATTTCCCCCTGAAGCCCAGCTACCCTCAGCAGCCCACCCCATGTCACTCTCTCCCACCGTCCGCCTAGGCAGGGAGGGGGGCCCTTTACTTCCTGTGGGTCAGCAGCAGCTCCCTGTGCAGTGCTTGGTGGGTGTGACTTGGATTAGGAGGCAGACAGCAGAGTCCTGGGAAAGCAGCAGGTACACATGTGGCCTCCCCTGCAGTCCCATCAGCTGGAAGACAAAGCAGGGACCGTGGGTCGAAATGCGCCTAGCCTGAGAAGGGCCAGAATATGGCTAACCTAGATTTCTGGGGAGCGACTTTATTGCTGGGAGGGGAACGATCCAGTCCCTGCCCTCTAGTCTGCTTGAGAAAGTCAGCCTTCACACCAAGCAAAGGGAGATGGGTACATCGAGGCTTTGGGGGATGCCACTGGGGACTTGATGGAGGTGACATCTGATCTGGGTCTAGAACTAGACAAGAGGAGGCATTCTGGGCAAGAGGACATTTTGGAGCAGATCATTGGAGGCAAAGAAAATGAAGACTGGTCCGCTGCCAGAGGGGCAATTGAGTCCAGAGGGAGATAGGATGCTGGGAATTTATTTGCTTTTGCTGAGGCAATTGGGCTTAAGTGACTTGCCCAGGGTCACACAGTGTTAAGTGTCTGAGGCCAGATTTGAACTAGGCTCCTTCTGACTTCAGGGCTGGTGCTCTATCCACTGTGCCATCTAGCTGCCCAGAGGCATGACAGTAAAGGGAAGTCAGGTCACACTATGGGGGGCCAGGAAAGCCAGGTGGGGAGTTTCAATTGTCTCCTGCCCTCCATCACAGAGAAAAAAGATCCACTTCTGCAGTGGCTCAGTGTGGCCCAGTAAAGAGTTGAGGGCAAGAGCAAGTCACTTGAGAACTTTTGAGCCCAAAGATGCAAGGATGGGAGAGGAGAAACTCCAAGAAGAGGGCAGCTGGGAGACTTTGACAGTCATGCAGCTGATTGGCATGGAAGGCTTGAACCGGGCCATTGGTTGAGGTTATGAAGAGATGGAAACGGACCAGAAAAAAGGTGGCTCAACTGCCAGGATTCTCATCCGTTGCTCCCAAGTTTGGGGGGGGGGGCAAGGCTGGTGCTCACCGTGGGAGGAAGTCGCCGGAGCCCCACTCTGTCCCTGGGAAGGTTTCAGTGAGGCTAAGACCTGGCCTTTTGCCCAAATCCACAAAGCCCTAGAGAAGCTGAGCAACAAAGGGAAAGGAGGGAAGATTGGACTGCAGATGCCCCCTGCTCTGCTCTTTGCCCTCCTCCCCCTATTCCTGTCCTCCCTCCCTCTTCCTCCTTCCTACAGTCCAACAGCTTTTGGCTTCCCCATTCCAGTAGCAGGCAGGGTCAAGGTGGAAGAAAGGGGGCCAGGACCAGAGAGTGACCGCCCAATGTCACGGTGTGTGTTCTGTAGGCCAGCTTCTCTGGTCGGAGCCTTCCAGAGAAGGGAGAAGGGGTCGTGCTCTTGGCTCACCTCAGTGTTGTGCTAGGAGGAGGGAGAAGATGGCGATTGGGAACTGCTTGGAGATGGACATCCTTGGTGACCAACCTGAGAAAAGGGAGCCAAAGGAACCATGGCTCCCCGCCTGGGGGACCTTCCCTCATTTGAGTCACACTGGGCTAGAAATGTCAAACCCATGTTATATAAACACCCCCCCATACATCTTACCAACACCCACGTCCCGCCCCACATATATATACAGTGCCCTTCATACCCATTCTGCACCCTGGCTCTCCCCTGCTGCGTGCCCAATTCAATTGAGTCCATTTCAGCCATCCAGTGCCAGTCCCAGAGCTTTGCCCATCTGACCTGACTAGCTTTCCCTCCTGGAATGGAGATTGGGCAAAGGCTCTGGGCTCCCTCAAGCTGGAGACAGGTCAGCCAGGGACACCCATACTCTTACCTGTCCCCCAGCAGGGATGGCACAGGCCTGCTTCCCTGAGGGACCGAGGGGCCTACTGCTTGCATCCTGGCTGCAGACTGAGTTGGCCAGTCGGGAGCGGTCTGTGTGAGCTGGGGCTGAGGGGCTGGACACACCGTCCGTCGCCCGGGCTTCTCCATCCTGGTGGCCCCGGGAAGAAGAGAGGAGACTGCTGGCAGCTGGGAGACGGTGTCTTAGCCACCCCACAGTAACCGGAGCTGTCTCTGGGAGCTTCCTCTTCCCGGGGTGGGAGGGGAGAGGAGTCCACTCTCATCTCTGCAACTCTAGCTGGATGGAAAGGCCAGCTTCCAAACCAGGGCAAGCAAGGGCAGGAGAAGCTGCCCAGCCCCGAGCCAGGAACGGCCATACACCCCACTGGAAGTCCCTGGTTTGTTTTTGGGGTGCTGAGGGGTTTTTTCGGGGGCCTCCAGCCACCAAACTCAGGATGTTGGAGTTGGAGGGAGGCTCTTTCTGTGTGGGGAATGCCCTCCCACCTCCTCCGTGTCTCAGGCTCTGGGGTGCTAACTGCTGCTGCCTTCTTCAGGAACCCCATCATCTCCGCTCCCCAGAACTTCCCTTGTATTTCTTTATCATCGAAGATATGTTCATAGACATGGTGGCTCCCAGAGAGCAAGAAAAGCTTGTTCTTTTAGCACACATTTTACTGTGCCCGGTACCCAGTAGGCACAGTAAATGGGCTACTGGGCCTGCAATCAGAAAGACCAATTCAAACCTGACCTCAGTCACTTCCTAGCTGTGTGACTGTATGAGTCACCTCTGCCTCAGTTTACTCAACTGTAAAATGAGGCTCTTAACAGAACCTACTTCCCAGAGTCATTTGGCCAATCAAATGAAGTAATATTTGTAGAGTGCTTTGCTATCAACACTAACTATCCTCAGCATCCTCATCAGACCCTTAATTAAAATACATACACACAATATACAATATACACACACACATATACATGCACACATACCCATCTACACATATACTACACATCTATACATCATACACACATATACATACACAATAGACTATACACATATATACATAACCACATGCATACATTATACACATGCTATACACACATACATCATGCACACATACACACATATACAAGGCAGTATACACACATAGACACATATACTTACACACATATATACAGATATACAACACACACACACACACACACACACACACACACACGTTGCTCAATTGAAAGCTATTTAATCAAAGCATGTCTTACAACAATCTCTTCCCCAGCACTGCCCACCAAGCAGGGCTCAAGAAGGGGCCAATAGTCCAAAGGGCAGCGAGGTCCTACTGTGGGCCTCAAGTCCCTCCTAAGGTCAAATTCAGCCTCAGACACTCACTAGCTGTGTGACTCCTCTTTGTCGGAAGGTGGATAGCATCTTCTTTCATAAGTCCAAGTCTTTCATATGGTTCTAAATCAACCATTTTCTTCACCACAACAATATTCCAATCCAATCCCATTCCATCTGAGAGAGGTGATGACAATTTCTCCCCAATTTTCTGCATTCCTTCTATTCTTGACTACTATTTATTTTTATTTATACCAGAAAATTTGAATTTAAAATAATACAAACTATCTATTTTACACTTTAACAATGCTCTTATCTTATGGTTAAAGGTCTGTTATTGCTGTATCCACTCCCTTTCCATCTTTTCCCCCTTGTTTCTTTGAAATTTCTGACCTTTTGTTCTTCCAAATGAACTTGGTTATTATTTTTTTCTAACTCAGTAAAATAATTTTAGTTACTTAATTGCAATGGCATTGAATAGATTAGTTAGGCAAAATTGTCATTTTTTATTATATTGGTTTTACCTATCTTTGAACAATAAATATTATTTCAATTATTAAGATCTGATTTTATTTCTACAAAAAGTGTTTTATATTTATGATCACAGTATTTTTAAAAGACTAATATTTCTAGATTTTTTTTTGACTCCAATAAGCATCTCTGTCGTCACCCTGTCCCAAACCACCACCACCACTAAGCATTTTCTTTTTTCTTTTTTTTTAATTAAAGCTTTTTATTTGCAAAACATATACATGGGTAATTTTTCAACACTGACCCTTGCAAAACTTTCTAGTCCAAATTTTTCCCTCCTTCTCCCCACCCTTTCCCCTAGATGGCAGGTAGTCCAATACATGCTAAATATGTTAAAATATATGATAAATCCAATCTATGTATACATATTTATACAGTTAATTTGCTGCACAAGAAAAATCAGCTCTAGAAAGAAAAAAAAAACCTGAGAAGGAAAACAAAATGCAAGCAAGCATCAACAGACAGTGTGAAAATGCTATGTTGTGATCCACACTCAGTTCCCACAATCCTCTCTCTGGGTGTAGATGGCTATCTTTATCACTGAACAATTGGAACTGATTTGAAACATTTCATTGTTGCAGAGAGCCGTGTCCATCAGAATTGATCATCACATGATCTTGTTGCCATGCATAATGATCTCCTGGTTCTGCTCATTTCACTCAGCATCAGTTCATGCAAGTCTCTCCAGGCCTCTCTGAAATCGTCTTGCTGATCATTTCTTACAGAACAATAATATTCCATAACATTCATATGCCATAATTTATTTAGCCATTCTCCAATTGATGGGCATCCATTCAGTTTCCAGTTTCTAGCCACTACAAAAAGGGCTGCCACAAACATTCTTGCACATGTGGGGCTCTTTCCCTCCTCTAAGATCTCTTTGGAATATAGGCCCAGTAGAAAGACTGCTGGATCAAAGGGTATGGACAGTTTCATAACTTTTTGAGCATAGTTCCAAATTGCTCTCCAGGATGGTTGGATCCGTTCACAGTTCCGCCAACAATGTATCAGTGTCCCAGTTTTCCCACATCCCCTCCAACATTCGTCATTATGTTTTCCTGTCATCTTAGCCAATCTGACAGGTGTGTAATGGTATCTCAGAATTGTCTTAATTTGCATTTCTCTGATCAATAGTGATTTGGAGCACCTTTTCATATGACTAAAAAAAGTTTTAATTTCTTCATCTGAAAATTGTCTGCTCATATCCTTTGACCATTTATCAATTGGAGAATGGCTTGAATTCTTATAAATGTGAGTCAATTGTCCATAAATTTTAGAAATGAGGCCTTTATCAGAACCTTTGAATGTAAAAATGTTTTCCCAGTTTATTGCTTCCCTTCTAATCTTGCCTGCTTTAGTTTTGTTGATGCTAGCTGATGGTTTTAAATAAATGCTGCTGACTATTTTAAGGAAAAGTCCATTTATTCCTGTACTTTCTAATGTTTTTAATAGAAATGGGTGTTGCATTTTATCAAATGCTTTTTCTACAACTATTGAGATAATCATATGTTTTTTTGTTAATTTGGTTATCGATATAGCCAATTATGCTAATAGTTTTCCTAGTATTGAACCATCCCTGCATTCCTGGTATAAATCCTACTTGGTCACAGTGTACTAACCTGGGGATGATTTTCTGTAATCTCTTTGCTAATATTTTATTTAAGATCTTTGCATCAATATTCATTAGGGAAATTGGGCTATAATTTTCTTTCTCTGTTTTCACCCTACTTGGTTTAGCTATCAACACCATATCTGTATCATAAAAGGAATTTGGTAGAACACCTTCTTTTCCTATTTTTTCAAATAGTTTATACAGTATTGGAGTTAATTGTTCTTTAAATGTTTGGGAGAATTCACATGTAAATCCATCTTTCCTGAAAGATAATGCTCATTTTAGCTGGATAGCTTATTCTTGGCTGTAATCCCAGTTTCTTTGGTTTTTGAAATATCTGATTCCAGGCCCTTTGATCCTTTAAGGTGGAAGCTGCTAAGTCCTAAGTGATCCTAATTATGGCTCCTTGATATTTAAATTGTTTCTTTCTGGCTGCTTGCAATATCTTTTCCTTGGTGTGATAGTTTTCAAATTTAGCCACGATATTCCTTGGGGATTTAATTTTGGGGTCTCTTTTAGGAGGTGATCGGTGGATTCTTTCAATGGCTATTTTACCTTCTGATTCTAAAATATCAGGGCAGTTTTCTTTTATGATTCCCTGTAAGATAATGTACAGGTTCTTTTTTTTCATCATGGCTTTCAGGAAGCACAATTATCTTTAGATTGTGTATCCTCGATCTATTTTCCAGGTCAGTTGTTTTTCCTAGGAGGTATTTCATATTTTCTTCTATTTTTTCATTTTTTGTTTCTGTTTGACTGATTCTTGAAGTCTTATTGAGTTATTCACTTCCATTTGTTCAATTCCAATTTTTCGTGTATTATTTTCTTCAGTCACCTTTTTTAGCTCCTCTTGCAATTGGCCAATTAAATTTTTTTGTTCATTGCATTCTTTTTCCATTCTTTCTTACAATGATCTCATTTCATTTCTCCATTTTTCTTCTAACTCTCTTTTAAGATCCTTTATGCAATCTTTGAAGAAAGCCTTGTGAAATAGGGAGCAACTAATGGCTCTCTTTGGAGCTTCTTCTGGAGTTGCTCTGCCTTTAGGAACCTCAGGATTTGAGGTCTGTTCTCTGTCTCCATAGAAGCTATCTATGGTGAGAGTTCTTTTTTTTTGTTTTTTATTCATTTTTTTTAAGGCTTGAGGTCTGTTCGATGCAAAGGAGCTGCAGCAGCTTTAATTTGCCCTGGGGCAGTTCTGCTGATTGATTTCTGGTGCTGGGTAATGGCAGCTAGGTCCGGTGTTCTTCTGGGGCCCAGTGGTTTACAATCTGTCTTTTCCAAAAGGCAAATCTGCCAGACCACCCGCTTGCACCCAGGCCAGCATAGCCTAAGAGACTCACGGAAGATTTTCAGGTGCATGGAGGTTACAATGCTCTGACTCCTGCTCCAGCTCCTCGCCCTGGTCTCCCTGTGCTGTGGTCTGGGCTTAGCAGACTGTCCCCCTGCCCGACTGAAACAGACCTGTTTTGAAGTTCTTCTAAAGTATTTTCTCCTAGAAATATGTTGTACTCCAAATATTTGGGGATGCTTTGACTCCAAAATCAGTTTAGAGTCTTAATCTGCTGTTGGTTTGAGAGAAGGTTAGAGAAGGTCACAGAGAAACATGTCTGCTCCCTGTTATCTTGGCTCCGCCCCCAGTAGTCACCACTAAGCATTTTCACATAAAAAAGCAGACTAAGAAAAGGATTGAACAAGGTACCACAGATCATGGCTGGTCCCCCTGAGTGAATGGTACATGTGAACTTTCTTTTTAATAATAGCCTTTTATTTTCAACATTCATCCTTGAAAAACCTTGTGTTCCGAATTTTTCTCCACCCCTTCCCCTAGATAGCAAGTAATCCAATATAGGTTCAACATGTGGAATTCTTCTAAACATATTTCCACATTTATCATGCTGTACAAGAAAAGTTCCATCAAAAAGTGAGAAAGAAAGAAAGAAACAAGCAAACAACAAAAAAGATGAAAATGCTTTGTTGTGATCCACATTCAGTCTCCATAGTCCTCTCTCTGGATGCAGATGGCTCTCTCCATCCCAAGTCTATTGGAATTGTCCAGAATCACCTCATTTCAACGTGGAACTTTTAATGTGGCTCTGCCACATTATAGTAATTCCTTTCTGGTCTTTCTCATTTGTGCATTGAAAAAGATCCAATAACTCTCTTTCCTTATTGATAAACCTATCACTATTCCCACCCTGAGAAAAAGGCAAACAAAACCAAAAGCATTGTAACCAATAAATATAGTATACTGGTTCCTTTATTACTTCTAGGACCAAATACAAAATACTTGATGTTCAAAGCCCTTTATAACTTTGTCTCTTCTTACCTTATTACTCTTACTCTCTAAGTAACGTACTCTGGTCCCCTCTGAAGTTTAGGTATTCCATCTCTGAAGTCTAGGTATTTTCTCTGTTTCCTAGGCCTGGAATGCTCCCCCCCCTTTCTTTTTTCTCCCCCCCCCCAAATCTTCCTCCTGGTTTTCCTGGTTTCCTTCAAGTCTTACCTAATATTCTACCTTCTTCTCCTTTTTTGAGGCAATTGGGGTTAAATGACTTGCCCAGGGTCACATAGCTAGAAAGTATTAAGTGTCTGAGGTCACATTTGAATTCAGGTCCTCCTGAATTCAGAGCCAGTACTCTTTCCACTGCATCATCTAGCTGCTATTCTACCTTCTGTGAGAAGTCTGCCCAGATTTTTTTTTCATTTAAAAAATTTTAAAAAGAAAGAAAACAGAACATTATTATGTGCTCAGCAGAACATCAGGGAAGATTCAAAATATATAAATATATAAAAATATGTAACAGTAAATTGTCAGTTCAAGAAAGGATATATAATAGTAGAAGAAATTATATTCATGAGTGTTCATAATTCCTTTGCTTCCTTGTAGGTTGTTTTGTTCTCTGCTGTGCATTTTTTTTACTTTATTCTTTTCTCCCCTTTCATCCCTTCCACCTTCCCCAAGCATGCTATAGTTAAGCACAGATATATTTAATAGATATATACATGCACACACATATACACACAGTCACACTACATACACATGTTTACATCTACATTCATACTCACCCACAGACCCATGGGGTCACACATATACATATATCTATATACCCATACACATAGAGTAACATGCATGCATATCTACATACACACGTTTTAGTATTTGTGTATATCTCTTCTTTCCTCTCCCTGCTGACTTTCATTAAATTCTGCTCCATAACTTACCTTGCTATTACTTAACCTCCCCCCTCCTCATGGCTCCCTCCTTTGTCTTCTTCCCTCACCCTTTGCTTCCCCATCTGCCCATCCCTCTCCACTTATTTCATTATAAATTTTGGAGAGTGCTATACACTTCATGGTATATGTATAGTGTTATCTATTGAACCCATTCCCCATGTGAGTAGATTTTCAGAATTTCAAACCTCCTCCCGTTCTAATACCTCTGTGCCTATTCTTCCTCTGTACCTCGTTTGTATAACATGATTACTATTTTTGCCTTTTTCTAGGCAGTTTTGTTTTTCAGAGTCAGAACATATTCAACTCTGCCCCAATCTTTCTTTTTGAGCTACCCAAATACCTTAAAGGTATAGTATATATTTCCATGTTAAAAAAACATTCATTATATGTAATGCTTGTTTTTGCTTTTAGATAGGTGCTTTTTATGTTAAAAAAAAGAGGGTCTCTGTATCCATCCTTTGTAGGGCTTTTAGCATAAAAGAAGGTTGTACTTTGTCAATAGTTTTTCTGCATCTATAGAAATGATCATGTGGTTTTAAATATTTTGGTTTTTAAAATGATTAATGATGATGATATCCTAATATAAAACCATCCCCAAATCCCCAGTATAAATCCTATTTGATTATAATGAATGCTTTCTTGGATAAATCACTGGAGTCTGTTTGGCAGTATTTTGTTTAACATTTTAGAGTTGATATTAGTCTGAAGTTTTCTTTTTATGTTTTCTTTTTCCCTGGTTAAAGTATTAGGACTACATTTGTCTCCTAAAAAAATTCTGGTAGGGTTCTTTCTTTCTTCATTTTTGAGAATGATTTGTGAAGTTTTTTAAAAGTTTGATAGAATTCTCCTGTGAATCCATCAAGATCAGGAGTTTTTTTTTATTTGTTTATTTCTTTCCAGCTAGATCTATTTTATTTCTAAGATCAGGATATTTAAGATCTCCATCTGATCTTCGATAGTTTGGGTGTTTTACATTTTTGAAGATCTTCCTCTATTTCTTTTGTGTTCTCAGTTTTGTTAGCATGTAATTGTGCATGATATGTTCTGATTATTCTTTTTATTTCTTCTGGTCTTGCTATGATTTCACCTTGCTCATTTGCTATTTTATTGATTTGATTTTCTGCTCTCTTCTTTTTAATCAGATCAGCTTTTGTTTTATTGATCCTATCTGTTTTTTGTTTCTTATTTATCTATTTTAACTTCTTATCTATTTCCTATTTATCTTCTTTTGTACTTATTTTAAGTTTATTAGTTGATTTTCTAATATATCTATATCTATATCTATACAGCTGATGCTGATTAAAGTGAGCAGAACTAGAACATTGTACACAGTAACAGAAAGCTTATGTGATGATCAACTATGATAGACTTAGCTCTTCTCCATAATGTAATAGACATTGGAATGGAATATGCCATCTGAATCCAGAGAGAAAACTATGGAGACTGAATGTGAATCAAAACATAGTATTTTCATCTTTTGTTGTTTTTATTGCTTGCTTTTTTTTCTTGTACTTTTCCCCTTTTAGTCAGATTTTTCTTGTACATCATGACATATGTGGAAATATATTTAGAAAGATTATACATGTTTTGTGCAAGAATGTTCGTGGCAGGCCTTTGTGTAGTGGCTAGAAACTGGAAACTGAATAGATGCCCTTCTATTGGAGAGTGGCTGAATAAATTATGGTATATGAATGTCATGGAATATTATTGCTCTGTAAGAAACGACCAGCAGGACGATTTCAGAGAGGCCTGGAGAGACTTGCATGAACTGATGCTAAGTGAAATGAGCAGAACCAGGAGATCATTATACACAGCAACAACAATATTACATGATGATCAATTCTGATGGACATGGCTCTCTGCAACAAAGAATTGTCTCAAAGCAGTTCCAATTGATCACTGAAGAAAACCATATACACCCAGAGAGAGGGATATGAATTATGCACCACAGCATAACATTTTCATGCTCTCTATTGAGATTTGCTTGCATTGTGTTTCCTTTCTCTGATTTTCTTTTTTTTTCTTGTAGATAGGATTTTTCTTGCACAACTTGTCAACTATTATTGCATTATTAACATGTAATGGACTTCCTGCCATCTAAGGGAGGGGAGGGGACTGGGGGTAAAATTTGTAATGGAAAGCTTTGTAAAGATCAATGCTGGGGAACTACCCATACATAGGTTATACAAATAAAAAGCTTTAATAATAAAAAAAAGATTATACATGTTTAACCTATATGCCATTGCTTACTGTCTTGGGGAGGGAGGAAGGGAGGAAGAAAAATTTGGAACACAAAATCTTACAGAAATGAATGTTGAATAATATTATCTTAACATGTATTTGGAAAAATAAAATACTACTGAAAAGAATATATATACATATATATATATATATATTCAGCTCACTAATCTTCTTTTTCTACATTGTTAATATACAATTGCAAGAATATGATTTTCCCCAGGACTATTTTAGCTGCATCCTCAAATTTTGGAATATTGTTTCATAATTATCATTTTCTTTTGTCATTGTTGTTTCTGTGATTTGCTCTTTGACTTACTCATCATTTGAGATTTGATTGCTGTCTTTATTTTGGTCTGAATGTTTTGCTTATAGTTCCTGAACCAATTTCTTTTCTCATTTCAGTAAAGGATGCATTATCTATTTCTGAGTTTTTCCATTTGTTTGCAATAACTCTGTGGCTTATTACATAATTTTTCTAAAAATTCTATGAGGTTATGTAGTGGATATAATATCATTTGTTTTCTCACTAGGTGGGGAAGATACTGAAAGGAGGGGAAAAAATGAAACTAAAAAAACCCAAATGTTTAAAATTTTTAAAAAAGTGTTTTGTGATATAAAGAAATGTTTACTCTTTTGCAGTCTTATTTGGAAGATACCTCATATCTTTTCATTCTTGTTTCTCCAGCAATTTGTTGTGTTCCATATTTTCCCCTTCTGCTAATCTTTCTGTTAGACTTATCTAGAACTGATCAGGGATACTGAAGTCTCCAGTCACTATCATATTACTGTCTATGTCTTCTTGTGTACAATTGTTTCCTTTATGAATATGGCTGCTAAGACATTTGGAGTACACACACACACACATATGTGAATGTATATATATATATATATATATATATATACACATATATTTTCTGATAATTGGTTTGTTATCTGATTCCTTTTTAGCAAAATATAGTTTCTTTGTTTATTCCTTTTGAATTTCTGAATATTTGTTTTTGCTGTATCTGCTAGTTTGATAGCAATTCTCGCCTTTTGTAATTCACTTAATGCATAGGAAAATTTTCTGTCTCCTCAATTTTATTTTGTGTATGTCTTTATTTTTTAAATGTGTTTCTTGTAAAATCAGATTATTGGGTTTTGTTTTCTTACCCAATCTGGCACTCATTTTTTTCTTTTCTTTGTTTTATTAGACTCTTTAATCCAGTCCCATTTAAAGTTATGAGTTTTATAGAATTTTGCCTCTGTCTCTAAATTTCGTTTTCAGCTTATGATTTCTTCTCTCTTCTGCTGTAAACACAATTCCTTCAATTACTTTATTTTAATCTTTTTTTAAGTGGCCCTCTTCCCACTGGTTCTCTTCCTCTCTCCTATGATCTCTGCTTCATTTTTGTTACCCCTTTCCCTTTGTGGTTTTTTTTTCTCCTGCTTTTACCTGATTCTACAATTCTTCCTCCCTATTTTCCTCTCAGTCAAGTAGATTCCATCTTCCTCCCCTCCTTTTCAGCTAGTCCTGTTGAATAGTTTTTAAGATTTAATTTTTTGTGTGCCCCTGTCCAAAACAATTTTTTTCTCAATAATATTTTATTTTTCCAAATATGTGTTAAGAAAATTTTCAATATTTATTTTTGTAGATTTTGTGTTCCAAGTTTTTTCTCCCTTCCTCCCTTACCTCCCCTCTCCCAAGATAGCAAGCAATCCGATATAGGTTATATACATATATCCAATATTTTAAAATAGATTCCCATATTTACCATGCTGTACAAGAAAAATTAGACCAAAAGAGAAAAAACTACAAGAAAAAAGCAAACAAACATTCTGTCTCTATAATCCTCTCTCTGGATGTGGATGCCATTTCCCATCACAGACCTTTTGGAATTGTCTTGGATCACTACTGCTGAGAAAAATCAAATCCATCATAGTTAATCATCCCATAATCTTCTTGTTGCCATGTACAATGATCTCCTGGTTCTGCTCACTTCACTTAGCATCAGTTCCTGCAAGTCTCTCCAGGCCTCTCTGAAATCATCCTGCTGGTCGTTTCTTACAGAACAATAATATTCCATAACATTCATATACTATAATTTGTTCAGCCATTCTCCAATCGATGGGCATCCATTCAGCTTCCAGTTTCTTGCCACTCCAAAAAGGGCTGCCACAAACATTCTAAAACAGATTTTTCTCGTTGTCCTCATTCTCCATGTTCTCTGTTTACTTTCCACCCTCATTCTTTGATTCCTTACTTCTATAGTCATCTGATCTCTCTCTTTTCTCTGAATTCTTTACACACTCAAAGCTACCAAGCTATCCATTCTGGACTCTCCCCTTCCTCCAGGTGTTTGTTGTCCTTACCTTGTAGGGCTTTCCCCATGGATTCCCTTTTTCTATTATTCTTCCCTCTCCGAACCTTGTGGGGTGGTGAAGACCCTTACCAATAATTCTAGAACCTCAGGATAAATGTAGTAAAAAGGAAAGTTTATTCATTTTCTTGAGAAAGGACACTCTCTGAATACCAAAGGTAGTGTCAAAAGAAAAGTATGCTTGTGTGTTCAGCAAAGCAGATTATATAGATCCTAACAGCAAACTCACCCCTCCCTTCTTCCCCTTTAACCCATCTGCTAGGTCACAGGAGGCACAATCTATCAGTAGAAATCGACCCCAGCACAAAAGCAGAGAAAACAATGTTTTTTCATAAAGTCTCGCCAAATGGTGAGGTGATGACTCCTTTTCCTTCTAGTCTGGAGGTTTCGATATCTTTTTAATTTTGGTTAGGATGTACTTTAGCTGTCAAAAATAATTTAATTTACAAGACAAAGTACAGGATATTCTGGGCCCTTTGGGATGAGAGATGCTTTCCCAGCAAAAACATCTCTTTAACCCTGCGAGGACTTCATCATCCCACGAAGTCCTCTCACACCAGTGCTGATACATCTTTTCAACAAGGCTCTCATAGTCATCCTCATTCCCATCAGGATCTATCCTTTCTTCTTGCTTAATTGGGACGCATCCATTTCTTTTTAAAACCTGAAGTAGAACAGAATCTTCTGTCTTTCCTTCTGTCTTAACCATTTTAGATATTAGCATTCTGGACAATTTGAGTTACTAACTGCATTATGCAAGGCAAACATCCAGGGAACGAAATGACTCCACTCACAACTAGAGAATTAGAGAAAATTAGAGAAAGCTAGAAGGTCTGTTTCCACCAACTTCTCCCAAACCAAGACCACCAGGATGTATTGAAAGGAGATGACCAAGTCTGTACTGGGATGTGAGCTATTTTCCTGATATTCTTTGTAATTTTTTTGACCAATTTACTGTTATCATCAATTTTCATGCAACAATTTGACAAGTTTAACTTTCCACAGCTACCTCCTTCTTTGGCTAATAGGTAATCTAATACTAGTCTGTGTTGAATGATTGCTTCCCCAGTCTGGGTAACCTGATCAGCTAATAAATCCAATGTCTTCGCGTTTTGGTGAATGCTTATTTCTAATACTGCTTGAGGCCCAATTAGTCTATTTAGGATATAGATTGGAGTTCTATAACCCCAGCTCCCATCTTGGGCCCAGGTATCAGGCCACCTATCACCCCAATCATTTGTGTCCCCAGTAATTAGAATAGATAACTTTTCACAAATAAAGATGGCTATCATGAAAGTCAGAAACAACAGAAATGCTAAAAGAAACAGACAGATATATGCAACTAGCAAGAGATAGATGACTAGGCCAAATACTTATTTAGGATATAATGACCACACATTTTCAGAGTGGAAGCTGCGAGATCTGATATACTTGAATTGTGCTCATAGCTTCTACTGAACACTTGCCCTGATTATAGAAATTTGGCATAAGAAGAAAAAGTAGGGATGTGATTCTGATTAAAAACTGGTCCTTCAGGACTCAGCCTGAGAGCACATACATGACAGGAGAAAGCATCCTTAGCTCTGTTTGATTTCAGGTAATTGTCACAGTTTCACATGGTAACAATTCCACCTTATAATCAGACTCAGGAATAATCGGGGGGGGTGCCTATTCAAAGGAATACGTATTTTTTTAAGAGTCAGGAGGATCCCATTTTAAGCAGAGGTCAAGTTGTCCCCCCCAGCTCTTGTCCAGATACAAACTTCCACCTGTACCAGTTCCGAATCCCATTACTCTGAGTAACTTGTGGGATATTTCTTTGGGATGGTGGATTACTGGCTTGATCCATCAGACAATCATACCTGAATCCAAAACTCGGAACAATATCAGTTACACTCCCAAGAGACTTCATCTTCAAAAGCAAGTTCCATTAATCAAAGGTTGAGGTGAGTTTAGCTCTCAAGGATCACATATCCTAAATAAGTATTGATTATAATCTTCCAATGATACCAGTAAGAACTTAATCCTAGAAAGTTCACAGTTTATCTTTCATACTAAGTAGATGGTTTTAAATTCAACATTACACAAAATCATTTTGCTTTAAGATACTCTATAACCAACAACCAAAGGCTCAAGTTTTAGAGATATAAAAGTTCTAAATTGCATATTATGTATAGCAAAAACATGCTCAGTTATTAACCATGCTCAAAGGGACAAAGACATAGACTATTATTCACAGAATCCCTTCAAATGATGAGTACAGCTTTAAGATGACTCAAGACAACCAATTAAAATAAAGTTTACTAAACCTCACATACATGAGAGATTTTGCTTAACATCTTTGACCCCCCCCTTGCCCCCCCGGTTTTTGGTGGGGAGGTGGAATTCATTCTGGTATAAGAGGTAAACATTAGAAATCATTTTTATATAACAAACTTGTAGATTATCAATAAACCCATTTCTTGTTTAGAGACTGGAAAATTTAAACAAATTCTTTTCCCGTGGCTGACAAAAAACTGAGTAATCTTTCAAATTAGGGGAATCAACAAGGATCCCAGAGGAGGGGCTGAGCTTGATGTTCTTACCTGTTCATCCCAACTATCTTTAGGGTTTTCTGTGGGATGTGCTCTTTGATATACCTCCCTTCTCACCAAAACAGTCTTAATTGCCTTAGCGCAAAGTCAATTTTTAGAGCTTATAAATTGTCCTTAAGAATCCATCCTTGAGAAAAGGCCCCACATGTGCAAGAATGTTTGTGGCAGCCCTTTCTGTAGTGGCTA
>JAJPUD010021775.1:0-22550 GCA_023553655.1 Myrmecobius fasciatus | reverse complement strand
CCACTAGAAGCTAAACGGTTTTATATAACTGGGGAGAGGACTTATTGAGGCAGAATAAGATGTGCTATGTGCCCTTGACTGAATTAGATAGGATTAGGGGAGGGAGGGAGGGAGACTTTATAAGATGTAATGGCCCTGGGGAAGGTTGTGAAGGAGAGTGGAGATAAAGGTGTTGTATATAAATATCATTTAGAGATTTGGGATTGTGGGGAAAAAATCTGACCCTGACCTCCATGGAAGGTTATCTCCCTTCAGTGCTGTAGGCCACACTAGCGTAAGAGCTGAATCAGTTGTTTTTATTTCTTATACCTGTGATTTTTATATGTATATCATTAATTTTTATTTATTTTGGTTTGCTGTGCCCTCCATCACGAATGTCTGTCCATCCTGGGGGCAGGAGGAGGTAGGCAAATACAAGGTAACATGAGGAGGGAAGAGAACACCTACATCTGGGGAAGAATTTGAGGGAGATCAGGAAAAGCTTTATATGGGAAGTAGCACATGAGCTGAGCTTTGAAAAGGAAGGGAGAGGAGGATGGATCATATTTCAGCCGTGGGATGTTTATGAGGAAGCACAGAGGTAGGAGATAGAATGCTGTATTCAGAGAACAGCTGGTAGTCCTGTTTAACTGGAACATAGAGAGTGTAGATGGGGTAAATGTGAAATAGTATGGAAAAGAGAGGGCATTGGAACTGGCCTTTAAATGCAAAGTCATAGCATTTGTATTTTAGCTTGGAGTACAAGGGAGTCATTCAACACTTTTAAACAGGGAAGTGCCCTGAGGCTAATATAGTAGAATGTTAGGGACCACAGAAGAGGGAGCTCACAGCAGATGGCCTCCGTTTGTTTTGTTTTGTTTTTTTAATAAAATAGAAAGTGAATCTGTGCTGAAAGAGGAGAAAGGAATGATTTCTGTTTTTCATCAAGAGTTCAGCTGATATGCTCAAAGGGCTTAAAACTGTGCATATTCTTTGATCCAGAAGTCTTACTTTTAGGTCTATATCCCAATGAGATAATAAAAATGGGGAAAGGACCCATATGTGCAGAAATGTTTATGATAGCTCTTTTTGTACAAGGAACTAGAAACTGAGCGAGTGGATGCTCATCAATTGGGGAATGACTAAATAAGTTATGGTGTCTAAAGGTAATGGAATATTATTCTTCTATAAGAAATTATGAGCAGGCTGATTTAAGAAGAGCCTGAAAATACCTGCATGACCTGATGCTGAGTGAAGTGAGCAGAGCCAGGAAAACATTGTACTTAATAAGTTTATGTGATTGTCAACTGTGATACTCTTGGCTCTTCTCAACACTGCGTTAATTCAAGCCAATTCCAATGGACTTGGGATAGAAAATGCCATTCACAAACAGAGAGAGAACTATGGAGACTAAATAGGGATTGAAGCATAGTATTTTCATTTTTTGTTTGTTTTCTTTCTTGTGGGTTTTTTTCCCCCTTTTGGTCTGATTTTTCTTACACAGCATGACAAATATGGAAATTTTTTTTAAAAGATTGTACTTTGATACTTAATAACCTATTATTAGATTGCTTGATATCTTGGGATGGAGTCAGGGTAAAGGAAGAAAGGAGAAAAATTTATAACACAAAGTCTTACAAAAATGAATGTTGAAAACTATCTTTCCATGTATTTGGAAAAGTAAAACACTATTGGGGGAAAAAAGAGTCTAGTTGAGATTAGACGGCAAGAATTTGTAGTGGGCGTAGTTGTCAGCATTTCATGACTTCTATAAATGAAAACTGCCAAGACTTGTTATAGACAGAGGGCAAGGTGAAGACAGAAGGAATGTAAGAAGCACCTACTAAAAGAAAACCTGAAAGGAAAAGTCATTGCCAAAATGTACTGCTCCCATATCAAAGAAAAATGCTGAAAGTATTTGGAAAGAAGTTCAAATATCAAGGTACTACAGATCAGGATCACATAAGAAGGACAGCTTATATACTATAGGAAAAAATTTTGGAAAACAAAATTCCAAAAGAGAAAGGGAGACTTACAGCCAATCATTTACCCTGCAAAGCCAAGTAAAATACAGCAGGGACAGTGGACCTTTAATGGAATAAAGGATTTTCAAATATTTCTGATGAAAAGACAAAAGGTAAAAAGGAATTTTGAAATACCAAAAGCAAGATTTCAGAGATACTTAAATAGGTATATTTATTTGGTCAATTGGCAGGAGCTATGTGATATTGAAGTACTGACATTCTACTGGGGGAAAGAAGCAAGCTATGTGATCAGCACTTAATCCGAATTGCCTCACCAACAGAAAAGAAAGAAAGAAAGACATAATCTGATTGATACAGTGAACAACCAGGGGTCTATACCTACAAGAAAACATGTTTCCCATATCCGTGGTTGCAAGGTGATGGATACAGTAAAGAAAGATTCAAATGTTTCTGGATATGGCAACTAAGTAGATTTGATTTTGTCTTGACTATGCTTGCTTGTTACAGTGGCTTTCTTTTTTTCTCTTGGTTAATAGGGGAGGGAGTTAGTTAGCAATAGTGATGCCAATAAAAAGGGGGACATAGCAAAAAAAATTAATGCATAGAAGAAAACAGAAGGCTGCTAGAAGGAAGCTTGAAATCAGGATAGTAAAAAAAAGTATGAAATAGACATTGATGGTTTCATTCTCTCAGTGTTCTGCTACATGTTCTTTTTCTTGTTGTTCCATCATATATATATATATACATATGGAAATGCTATTGTTGAGGAGCCTTTTTTGTTTCTGGTGTTTTAAGTTAGAATAAAAACATCTTTTTCAAAAAGAATTTGTTGGAATAATCAAGAGTCCTAACTGAATTTTCGTTTTCTTCATTTCTCTAAACAGTAAGTGAATGTAAAATTGGTTTCCTAGTTTGATTCCCTAGAATAAAAACATCTTTTAAAAAAAGAATTTGTTGGAATAATCAAAAGTCCTAACGGAATTTTCATTCTTTTCATTTCTCTAAACAGTAAGTAAATATAAAATTGGTTTCCTAATTTGATTCCTCAGATTTTTCTAATTCAAAAGACAAATGTTTGTGTGAAATCTTTCTTGGACACAATTTTTAAAATTTTATGAAAGCTTTTTTATTTTCAAAACATACATGGATAATTTTTCAACATTCTTTCTTGTAAAACCTTGTGTTTCATATTTCCCCTCCCTATTTCCCCTGCCTCCTCCCCTAGATAGCAAGTAATCCAATATATGTTAAATATGTGCAATTCTTCTATACATATTTCTACAATTATCATGGTGCACAAGAAAAATCAGGTCAAAAGAGGAAAAAATGAGAAAGAAAACAAAATGCAAGTAAACAACAACAAAAAGAGTGAAAATTCTATGTTGTGATCCACACTCAGTTGCTACAGTCTTTTCTCTGGGTATCGATGGTTCTCTTCATCATAAGATCATTGGAACTGGGCTCAATCATCTTATTGTTGAAGAGAATCATTTTCATCAGAATTGATCATAGTATAATCTTGTTGTTGCTGTGTACAATGATCTCCTGATTCTGCTCATTTCACTTAGCATCAGTTCATGTAAGTCTCTCCAGGCCTTTTTTAAGTCATCCTGCTAATCGTTTCTTATAGAACAATAATATTTCATGACATTCATATACCATAATTTATTCAGCCATTCTCCAGTTGATGGGCACCCACTCAGTTTTCAATTCTTGGCCACTACAAAAAGGGCTGCCACAAATATTTTTGCATATGTGGATCCCTTTCCCTCCTTTAAGATCTCTTTGGGATACAAGCCCAGTAGAGACACTACTGGATCAAAGGATAAGCACAATTTAATAACCCTTTGGGCATAGTTCCAAATTGCTCCAGAATGGTTGAATCAGTTCACAACTCCACCAGTGTATTAGTGTCCCAGTTTTCCCACATCCTCTCTAACATTCATTATCTTTTCCTGTCATCTTAGCCAATCTGAGAGATGTGTAGTATGAGTTGTCTTAATTTGCATTTCTCTGATCTAGTGATTTAGAATACCTTTCCATATGATTAGAAATGATTTCAGTTTCTTCATCTGAAAATTAGCTGTTCATATCCTTTGACCATTTATCATTTGGATAATGGCTTGTATTCTTATGAATTTGAGTCAGTTTTCTATATTTTAAAAATGAGGCCTTTATCAGAACACTTGAATGTAAATTTTTTTTCCCAGTTTTTTTTTTTTTGTATAAAAACTTTTTAACTTAATATAATCAAAATTATCCATTTTGTATTTAGTAATGTATTCCAGTTCTTCTTTGGCCACAAATTCCTTCCTTCACATATCTGAGAGGTAAACAATTCTTTGTTTTTCTGATTTGCTTATAATATCACTCTTTATGTCTAAATCATAAATCCATTTCTACCTTATCTTGATAAATGGTATTAGATGTAGGTCAATGCCTAGTTTTTGCCATACTGATTTCTTTTTTAAGAAATTTATGAAGAAAATTCAATTGGTTTAATGCTCCTGTTTCTGTGAGATTTTTAGTTTGAAAGATTAGAATAAGATATCAAACTATAAATTCTTACATGTGTATTTATTCAGTGCATTTGAGGATATAATATAAACAGTGCTTTATTGTGGCTTTGATTTGAACCAGTCTAGGTGAGTCTTTAGATAATCACTGATAAATAATATTTGATTTTATAACCTACATCTCTATAAGGCATGAAGAGAAGGGAGGAAACACGACCTTTGTTTGAACTAATAAAACAATAGACAAATATGTCTAAGGTTATGACTGTGAATGAAATGATTCTTTAAAGAACTTGTTTTTAATATTGATAATTAACATCTAATAGCACTTTAAACTTGCCAAGTACTTTACACATAGTTATTTCCTTGGAGTCTCTTAGTGATTCTGTAAAATCATTGTTTTCAGGTGTTACTGTTATCCCCCTTTTATAGATGAAGTAATGGACTTTTGAAGAATTTAAGTGATTTGCATGTAGTCGTATAACCGGATCAGAGAGGAGAAAATTCTCATAGGATTAGAACCTGGGTGTTCTGAGCTCCTAGATGAGCTCTATCCATTTTACTACACTGCCTCTCAAGTCTGAAATAACTCTGATAATATATATTGTGTTCTTTTCATTATACTTTGGCAGAAGGAGGGAAATACTAAAATAATAAAAGCATATTTTTCAGGAGTAGCAGATCCCCTTAGGATTTTCCTAATTCTTTTTTATTTTGACTTCTTCCATACAAAATGGTACAGTGTATTCATTTTGTAATAGAGGATAAGATAGGCAAAACTGACCTGCCTTTGCGATATCATTCTTTTGGGGAATGAGGTATCAACTGTCTTATTCCTTAAGAGGCAAAGATGAAAAAGAACAGATTTTGCTTATGCAATTTAAAGGCTAGATAAGCTTTTCATTTAGAGCAAGACTGATCATATATAAGGGAAGCTTATGATGTGGAGGGATTATTGCTTTCCAAGGTTCATTGCCCCTGATTTGCATAGCTTTGATTTTCCCAAGCTCAGGTCCTGAGCTAGGGAGGGCAGAGCAATATTGCTTACTAAGCACTGGGCCATTTCATGGAAGTTGGTAGATCTGTAATTTCCTTTCCTGGTGTCATTAAGCTCCTCCTTTTTTTCCACTCTCTAAATGTGTGTTTAAAAGAAGGCTATAGCAGTAAATGTCCAACAGAGCAGTGACATTGAGAAATACAAGGACTGTGTTTACTTGCCTTGATTGTCCCAAGGAATACATTCCTTAAGAATGAGAAATACTCATATGAAGACCCACCTGATGACCCTTGATAACAATAATACTAATTATAATGAGGAACTCCTTGCAACCTGGTGAGGTTGGCATTTGTGCAGTTTGTGTCTAGGGTGGAGTACAGGGAGAGATTTTATGTTTTTTGTGGAATATGATAATTATCATTAAGTGTCTTGTTGGGGATGGAAAGGTACAGAGGGGAGGGCAACATTGTCTTTAATTTATCATTCATCTTCTTGATCTTTACTCCAAAGACTTACAGATGCAGAATGTGTAAAGATCTCCTAAGATATTTACAAGGAAGTCACAGAAATCATCAGTTCCTTTGAGGAGATAAAACTAGCAGAATCCTCTGAAATAGTGCACTGAGAAAGTTATACATACAGGAGTTTGGCAAGGAATCTGCCAAGTGGATACTTCACAGTATTACTAATTTGTCCATTCTAATGTCTAAGTGTTTTCTAGGGTACTTAATACTTGGCAACAAGAGCAAGATATATTTCTGTACTGCTTATTCTTTTTTAGAATTAAAAGACATGTAGATCTATCAGTAAAATTGCATTTAATAAAATTAATTGTATTTAAAGCCCAAAGTGTATTTAGAAGACGTTTATATTATATCCATAATTAGCAGGAAGAATTGAAAAATGGGATTTGAAGCTATTTAACTACAGTATTTTAATAGTTTTGTTCTAAGTACCTTTGGAAATATCCCTCACAGCATGACTTTATATTAGCAACATGTATTCAAGAAAAGACAGGGTGGATTAGAGGAATTCATGTTTTCTTTTCTGCTGTGTGACTGACTGATATAGAAAATAGGTGACTGAGTTGTTAAGTCTCTATGTTTACTGCAAGTCTCTGGGCATGAGGGATCTCAAGTATAGACAATTTTGGGTACAAAAAGTAGGCTGAAAGTAAGTGTATGAAATATATGTGTGGCATTTATTTGTAATGTTTGCTCTAAACAAACTTTTGAAAACTTAGTAGACAAAATTTTGGAACAGCCAAAAAGAAAAGCATGAATTTTGAAATCTTTGAATGCTTGGTTATCAGTATTACCACTCTTTATTGAAATATGTTGTTTTTGATACATTTTGGTGGAATTATGAATGGATCCAACCATTCTGGAGAGCAGTCTGGAACTATGCTCAAAGAGTTATCAAACTGTGCATACCATTTGACCCAGCAGTGTTTCTATTGGGCCTGTATCCCAAAGAGATCTTAAAGGAGGGAAAAGGACCCACATGTGCAAAAATGTTTGTGGCAGCCCTTTTTGTAGTGGCAAGAAACTAGAAACTCAATGGATGCCCATCAATTGGAGAATGGCTGAATAAATCATGGTATATGAATGTTATGGAATATTATTGTTCTGTAAGAAACAACCAGCAGGATGATTTCAGAGAGGCCTGGAGAGACTTGCATGAACTGATGCTGAGTGAAATGAGCAAAACCAGGAAATCATTATACACAGTAACAAGACTATACAATGATCAATTCTGATGGACATGGTCTCTTCAACAATGAGGTGATTCAAACCAGTTCCTATTGTTCAGTGATGAAGAAAGTCATATACATCCAGAGAAAGCCCTGTGGAACTGAGTGTGGACCACAACATAGCATTTTTTTTTATTAAAGCTTTTTATTTGTATAACATATGTATGGGTAGTTCCTCAGCATTGATCTTTACAAAGCTTTCTGCACAACATAGCATTTTAATGCTTTCTGTGAATGTCTACTTGCATTTTGTTTTCCTTCTTAGGTTGTTTTTTTTTTTTGTTGTTGTTTGTTTGTTTTTCCTCTTTCTAGATGTGATTTTTCTTGTGCAGCAAGATAACTGTATAGATATGTATACATATATTGGATTTTTCATATATTTTAATATATTTAACATGTATTAGACTGCCTGTCATCTAGGATTGGGGGTGGAGGAAAGGAGGGGAAAAAATTGGAACAAAAAAAAAATTTTGCAAAGGTCAATGTAGATAAATTGCTCATATGTTCTGTAAATAAAAAGCTTTAATAAAAAAAATTGCAGGTCAAAAAAAAAGGAAATATGTTGTTTTAAAACTTTTTTCTGATAGTATTATGTAATTATTTCTTAGAATGGGTAGATGGGAGTGTCATTTGAATATTATCATACAGATGACATGCATTTTGTCTAATTTATTATAGTTTCATTCTATATTAAATGATTTCATTCATACTATAACCAACTTATTCTATGAGAAACAGTAAGATAAACCTTTTGTTTTTCTTCTTGGGTTTTTTTTTTCTTTCTCTTTCTAGATCCGATTTTTCTTGTGCTGCAAGATAACTATATAGTTATGTATACATATATTGGATTTATCTATTTATTTATTTTAACATATTTAACATGTTTTAGACTACCTACCATCTAGGAGAGGGGCTGGGGGAAAGGAGGGAAAAATTTGGAACCAAAAGTTTTGCAAAGGTCAGTGTAGAAAAATTACTCATATGTTCTGTAAATAAAAAGCTTTAATAAAAAAATATACTTCGAATTTCTCCTTAATTAAAGCTTTAAAAAAAAGTAAGCTCAAGAAAATTCCAACTTTTTAGTTACTTCATTGTCCTGTTTTCATCATTATATATGATTTCTTACACACAGCTTAAAGTTTTTACATTCATGTCCTATTCTTAAATTGTTTTATGTTAGGTTAGTCATTAACTCACTTGGCTACTTCATCTTCAACTTTAGTTATTTTTGGATTATAAAAATGTGCTTAAATTTTTTTGTTGCATATAAACCTTAAAAGAATAAAGTTTGATAGAGTCATAGGTGGATAACAAGACTTGTTACTTTTCCTAAGATATAGTGAATTTGTGCTAATGAGATTTGAAAATTAGTATTTTAGTATACTTAATTCAGGTTTCAGATAATTTTATTTTAAATGTAGATAGGCTTTAAAACTTTGTTTCAGTGTTTATGGTGTTAAGGTTACATATCTTTTTTTTTTTAAGGTTGCATATACTTTGTTAAATAGAGCATTTCACCTCTGAATAAAATCAAAATAATTTTTTAAAAGAATATCCATGATTCTTCCTTTTTGTTTTGTTTTTTAGTTGTCTGGCCTACATAAGATTTAACAGCACTGTTTCACTAATTTGAATATGAAGGACAGCAAGAGGGCCTCTTTGGTTGGCCATACAATATCAGAAGGGGAATAATATGTGGTATGATTAGAAAGATATGCTAGGGACAGGTTGTGACTGCCTGTCAAAGGTAAACAGAAGAGTTTATATTTGATCCTATATGCTATAGTTGGGAACTCTTGAAGTTTATTTAATGGGGAATAATATCAGACCTAAACTTTCAGAAAATCAAAAACAAAATTTAATCTGTTTTCTTTATCAATCCCAAAGGATTAGGAAACCAAAAAAAGCTAAAGACTTCTCAATAGTTATCTTCCTAAGTGACTAAAAGTAAAAACAGTCATAATCATGTGCAAAAGAAGAAAAAATCCCTAACCATTTAGTAACACCACTTAGCTGATTTGTGCAAATAACTTATATATTGGTTGAGAGAAAAAATAATTTAATATGTTACCAACGCAAATTTTCCACTCTGTGGATTATCTGCACTATGTGTGCACTATGTATGATGAGTTGAGATTGTATATGGTGTCAAAGCCATAAATTGAGAAAATCCACTATCATTTCACTAATTTTAAGTCATATTTATAATTCTATTCTCATCATAAAATATATTTAAATGGAAGTCTGCTTAAGGATGAACTTAAAACCCAGCAAACCCAAAAAGAAAGAAGATATAAAAATCTATATCATCAATTTAGAAAAGTGATGAATATGTATTGATTGAAATTTACTCAGCTGGCTCTGGGTAGGAAGATGGAACATATCTATCTGAACTTCCAAACTTTGCATTCTGTGAAACTCCTTTGATTGCTATGATAGCCTTATCATCATGTCCATATTTTTTTTCTTTTTAACTCTTCCAGATATTCATATTCAAACTTCCTTATTCTATCTAAAACAATCAACATTGATTTTTTTTTTCTTAGTTCTAGGCACAGACAGGGTGGAGCAGATGACCAGAACTTACAATGACATTGACATGGTCACACATCTTCTGGCTGAGGTAGGCTCACATTTACCCCTAAAGATTAGTGACTTAAGTTCAGATGATCATTTTTCTTGAGCAGCATTGGGAGAATTAATTCTTTGGCTTGTCAGGGTTGCTGCAACTTAAATATCTTCTTGGAGTTTCTGTAACTATAGCTGTCTCTCTTAGTCTATATGTATTTGGATCTGATTAGATCTAAAATTTAGGTTCACAGTAATTAGAAATACTATATTGGAAAGTCTCTTGTTTTTAATCCCAATTTAACAAAAATAACATTCTATAAACATAGGTCTATCCTTTGTCTAGCTTTGCTAATCTAGACTTTGAGCCTCAAAATTCTTAGTCTTTTAGCAGTTCTTTGAATCTTGTTTTTCTTATCTATAACATGAGGCAGTTAGGATAGATAATTATATTGTAAAGTATCTTCCACCTTTAACCATCCTATTATGGTCCTACTCTGTGAAATAACATTGTCCTTGTCTTCTAGAAATTTAAAACTATTAGCCTGTTTCTTTCTCTCTTTTCTTCTCTTCTCTCTCCTCTCCATCTTGCCTAAGCTAGTAGTACAGTAGCCAGTCATGAGCCTGATCCCCATTCTGATTGCCTCCTGTTCTTTTTTTTCAGTGTGGGCAGCCCAGTGTCCCTCTCTTCCTGGGAGTTCCTCCTATTGGTGGTAGATTTCATCCCAGTTGCCCACTTTGGTTTAGTCCTACTTCATTTCAGAACTCCCAAACTTCAGTGGTCCACCAGCCTCAGCCTTCCTCAGGAAGAGGGATTATATCAACTTCCACGACCACAACCAGCTATAGCATTCCTCTCAACTCACCTAACTATAAGCAATTCAGTTTAATGCCCCCTTTCTGGAACATTACTTAATAGTTGTGCATCCTGGCCCTATCTCAAAGGGTCACATGCATATGTTTACTCTAGTGCTTCACAATCTTGAAGGGTTCATGGACTTTGTGTAAGATGATGATGAATAACTCAGTATGAAAAACTAGATATTGAGTTGTAGTTAGCACTATGACCTTCACACATTTAGCTGAAAATTTTTCCTTCTTTCTTTTCTCTGGAATTGAAATGGAATTTGACACTTTCTAGGAATTTGCATTTGTGACTAGAGCTTCTAAAGTATATTGGATTAATTAATGCTTTCTTTATTGTCAAGTGAAAAGTGTGTTTGCTGTATGTGTTTGAGCAGAGAGATCGAGACCTAGAGCTAGCAGCGCGTATTGGACAAGCTCTCTTGAAGAGGAACCATGTTCTGTCTGAACAGAATGAAGCACTTGAAGAACAGCTGGGGCAAGCCTTTGATCAAGTGAGTCGTTTCCCTGAATGATAGAGGCCTTGAGAGAACAGAGTTATTGCATAGGAGGCATTTTTTCAGGTGGATTGTTTTGACTGCTATTAAAGTGAATAGTGATGGAAGGAGATATTTTGGAGGTCATGACTAAGCTCTTATTAATAATGTGAAAGTTACTTAATTAAAGATAAAATAATTTAAAATAAGCTATTTGTTTATTAATGTTCTGATTTGTCCTGTTTTAGCCATGCTATTTATGTTTCATGAAGTTTCATCTTGAATTTAAGTCAAAGATTCATTAGTACTTAATGGATCTATCATTTAATCAGTGATACTTATATTCCCACCACCAACATATCTCACAGCTTAGATCACTTAGTGGATGGTCTTTCTGAACTTAACTATATTGGTCCTTAGACAACATGGCAGCCTTATACTCAAAGCTTTGATAACTTGGTGTAAAACCCACCAGAGCTCGCCCTCTACTTTGACATCCCAGAATCATTTCTATGACTTATTGAAACAGAGAAAGGCCATGATGGAAGATGTGAAAGACAGGAGCTCCTCTCTTCCCTTTGATGCCTTAACTCAGCATTATTCACAGTTTAAATTTTAAAATGTGGCTTGCCTCATAACAATCAATTTGTGCATTTGAGTTGATTTGTATTGAATTTTGTATTATTGTATTGAATTATTATTAGAATATTTGTATTCAATATATTTTATATAAATATATTATGATATATATTTATAAATATAATGTATAATAAATATATGATATTTAAAACATCAAAGCTACATTGTAGCAAAGAAGTTCTCACTGTAGCTTGAGGAAAGCTGAGTGAAGTCTGCATATCTTTCACGTTGGTTAGAAAAATGTTACTTTTAGCGTTTTCTTAGTTTGTTTTTAATTTTAATGTTATTTTATTTAAAACAGAATAGAAAAAAAGAAAAGGAAAATAAAACAAAACAGAACATTGTCATGTATTCAGCAGAACATCAGAGAGGATTCAAAATATATAACAATAAGTTACCAGATCAAGAAAGGATATATAATAGTAGAGGAACTTATATTCATGAGTGTCCATTTTTTCTTTGCTTCCTTGTTGTTTGTTCTTTTGTTTTCTACTGCACACTTTTTTTTTGTTCTTTTTTCCCTTTCATCCCCCCACCTGCTCCAAGCAAGCTATAACTAAGCACATTTATATTTATATATACATATATAGATATATACATACATGTGCAACCCTTAAACATATATATGTATATGTTCAGATCCATATACAGATCTATATACATATATAGATATAGGGCAACATACAACATATCTACATATACTCAGATACACACATACACATATATATATATACACGCACACTTATCCATATGTAAATATGCTTCTAAAATAATATTAGTAAGACCAACATATAATACAAATTTCTCTCTTGTTTGAATCTTTTAAGTTTAACTTTGTCAAGATTAATGATTACTAGCCATAATTTTTTCTCTAATAAATTCTACTCCTGATCCTTGTAGTGTTTGTATTTCTTGTTTTCTATTCCTGCTAACTTTTCTACTTTAATTCTGCTCCTTAACTTGCCTTGCTATTACTTCACCTCCCCTCACCCATGGGTCTCTCCCTTGTCTTCTTCCCCCACCCTTTGCTTCCCCTTCTGCTCACCTTATTTCTTTATAGATTTTGGGGACTGGTATATCATTCATTGTATATATGTAATATTGCCTATTTAACCCCATTCCCAATGTAAGCTAGTTTTCAGAACCATAAGTCTTCTTCCACTAGTCTAATGCCTTTGTGTCTATTCTTCCTTTGCACCTCATTTGTATGACATAATTACTAATTTTACCTTTTTCCAATCCTTTTTTTTTTTAGATATTCAGTCGCTGATATCAGTCTTAAACATGCAGTATACATTTCCATATTAAAAACATAAACAATTTGTCCATGTTGAGTTTCTTGAAATTGATCTTTGATATTGGCTCTTATGTATTAAATTTTCTATTGAGTTCAGGTTTGGTTGGAAAAGTTCTGAAAATCTGCAATTTTGTTGAATGTCCTTTTTTTTTCATCCAATATTATGGATAATTTTGCTGGATGTGATATTTTGGGCTACAGGTTTAATTCTTTTTAATTACCAGTAGAAATGATTCTATGTCCTGTCGTCTTTTATTGTGGCTACTGATAAGTCCTGTACATTGTTGTCTTTAAACTAATGCATAAATCTCAGAATTCAGAGACAGCCTTGCCTGCTATATAAAGTAGGAAGCAGGCTATTCATTTGGTAAATGAGATACCTTTTGTATTCAGGTTAATCAGCTGCAGCATGAGCTGTCCAAAAAAGATGAATTGCTTCGAATTGTCTCCATTGCTTCAGAAGAGAGTGAAACTGATTCCAGCTGTTCCACGCCACTTAGGTTCAATGAGTCCTTCAGCCTTTCTCAAGGTCTGTTGCAGCTGGACATGCTACAGGAAAAACTCAAGGAATTGGAGGAAGAGAATTTGGCTCTCCGATCTAAGGTAATCTAATTTCAAACTATGTACAGTGGAGATATGGAAAGGAAAATCTAGTAAATTTTGAGCAGGGCTTATAAATCTGGAATCCATAAACTTGGTTTTTAAAAAAATACTTGTAAAATATTTTGGTAGCTGTATAACTGGTTTCCTTTATAATCTTATTTTATTTTTATTTATTAATTTTAAAAAGTTGATCTGAGAAGAGTCCATATGCTTCACCAGACTTCCAAAGGGGATTCATAACTCAAAAATGGTTAAGGACTCCTGGTTTAGAAAGTGCTCAAGATTTCCTTAAGGTTATACTACCTTTGTCAATCTATGCATTATCATGCATTTACACACTTTAAAAGAGAGAGAGTGTTGAATCTTTCCAGCAAGGAAGTTTAGAAAATTCTCTAGCAATCTTTTAGTAGACCATTTCATCCAAATCAACTTCAAAAGTATGAACTATAGGCTTCAGTCTTGAGTATCCAGGAAACATATCCTTATTCATAGACCTTGCTTTTTTCCATACCATTCATGGTCACCATACATGGGATTGTATATTAACTATTTTTACTCCATCTAGAATATCTAGCCTGGATAGAGTTTTTCAGTATATTGGGGTTTATTCCCCTAAGTCATAGTGGAAAGCAGTATATTACAGTGAAAAGAGTTGTTATTGGAGGGAGTCAGAGGACCTGTGTTTGAATCCCTATCCTGCCTCCTCCTTCCTGTGTTACCCTGGGTAGCCACTCAATCCCTCTGGGTCTCCCTCAATTCATTGTCTGTCAAGTGAGAGCTTTGAACTGATTGCCGTCCCACGTCCCTTTCAATTTTTAAGTCTAGGATTCTGTGATCCTTCTTGGTTAAGATGGCTTCTGATTACCCTTCACTGGTGTCTTCTTCCTCTCATTCTGTAAGGGAGAGAAGTGTTCTGTAAGAACCTTCCTCTTTCCCTCCTTTAGTGAACATCCTGTGGCTTCAGCTCCTCACTCCTTAGCAGGTAACTCCCAAGTACACATCCCAAACGTGCCTTTTCTCCAAACTAGAGTCCTCCATTTCTTACTTCCTTCCTCTCCAGTTCTGCAGAAACCAATGAGTGAGTGCCCATCAGCTACATCTTACCTAAACACGGCATCTCCCTCAGGCTCTAGCAGGGACTCTTCACAGAGTGGGTTCTTAACTGTATGTTGAGTTCTTATCATTCATTCAGCAGACATTTATTAAGTGGCAGCTATGCAAGAGAGACAGTGGTAGGTGTTATAGATACAAAGGCAAAAATAAATCCGGCCTTGCCTTCAAAGAATTTGTTTTCTACCATGGGAAAACAACATGTGCATTAATTAGCCAATGCAAAATATATACAAGATAAATATAAAAACTTTGGGGTAGAGGTAGGGGAAGGAAAGAGACAGTGATAACTAGGGAAATCTGGAAAGGCCTCTTATAAAAGGCAGCCTTTGGACTGTGGCTTGGATCTAGTATTTTGGAGAAGCAGAAGTGTGAAGGGAATGCATTTTAGTTGTAGGGGACAGCTTCTGCACATCATGGAGACAGGAGATGAAAGGTAGCCTCAGAAGTAACAGTAAGTAGGCTATTTAAACTGGAACCCAGTGTTCTCAAGGGTGATAAATGTGAGATCAGCTTAGAGAGTTAGGTACAAAGGGCTCTAAATGTCTTTTGTATTTGGTTTCAAAGGTAGTAGGGGACCACTCATTCTTCTTGAGTGGGGCAATGGCATGATTAAACACTTTAGATGTATCAGTAGGGAAGATCTTTGAAGAATGTGTTGGATAGAAATGACCCAGGAGGCAGGGAGGCCAATTAGTAGGTTGACTATTTTAGCAAGAGTTGATAAGAGAAGGGAGCAAATGAGACAATATGCCATGGAAATGAAATTATCAAAATATAACAACTGACTGGATATGAGGATGGAAGTTCAGGGAGGAGGAGAGGATGATGAGGATTGTTAATCTGGGTGACTTGAAGGATTATGCTGTCCTCAAAGGAAATAGGGATGTTAGGAAGAAGGGTAGGTCTTAGGAGAAAAGATAATGGGTTCTGTTTAGACACATTGAGTTGAGATGCCATATGCAGTTGAAAATATAGCTATTGGCAGTTGGTGTTGCAAGATCCAAGCTTAGGAGATGGATCAGAGCTGGGATTCATCTGCCTAAAAATGATAATTGATTAGTAGCTGATAAATTCACCGAGGGGGAAAAAAAAAGTTTTCTTTAAGGGGTGGAACATGGATAATGGACCAGTACATGGATGACGGACCAGTAAAAGAGACTGAGAAGATAGGAAGAGAACCAGGAGAGACAATAGTCACGAAACTCAAAGAAGAGAGAGCATCCGGGAAGAGAGAATGATCAACAGTGCTGTAGAGGTTAAGAAATTAAGAATAATTCCTCTGATTTAGTAGTTAGCAACCTTGAAGAAAGTAAATTCAGTTGAATATTGAAATAATAAACTATATGCAGGTTGAGGAATGAATGAAAGGAAAGGAAACAGAGTCTCTTTCTAGGAGTTTGGTTATGAAAGGATCCTGACTGGAGAGGATGTTAGGGTTAGGTGAAGGAAGGCTTTGTAAGGATAGGAAAAGACCTGAGTGGGTATAGAGGGAGAGATTTAAAAAAGAGAAAGGAGCAGTAACAGCAAATGAGGGACAAACTACTAAAAGAGATGAGATCTAAAGCCATCCAGAGTGGAACTTGATGAAGAGAAGATCTTTGTCAGAGAATGTCAGAGTCAGAGAAAACTGTTGGTCCTGGCAAGTTGTATCTGTAATTTGTGATCTGGCACAATTCCTGCCCAAATGTATTTGGGTCCCAAACCTGTCCTGGTTGACTCAGTAGACTATTTGTGCTTTACTTTTTATTTCCTACCAGCTTGCAAATTAGCAGCTCACGAAGATTGCAATAAAATTTCCTTTGTGATTATTTCTGCATTCTCATTCCTTTGAGAACTAAAATAGTCTCTGGTGCTGCAAGTGTTGTCTTGGTTTTTATTTGCCTAATCCAGCATGCTCTCTGTTATTTAGAATTCTAATAATCATGACATCATCTTTTCCTCATTCATCTTTTTCCTTTGCCTACTTCTAATCAAAAAGAAAAATTTGTTGTATACTGGGAAAGTATGTGTATGTGTCTGTGTCTATGCAAGCACACATATGTGATTAAAGTGCCCTTGGATCTGATTATCACTTTGTTAATGATTGCATAGTAAGTATCAAGGTTTTTCTTAGCTCACTATGATAAAGTTCTGTGGAAGTATTATTATGATATCCCTCATTTTACTGTACAGACTGTAAAGACACACAGTTTTATGGGCGTATCTTTATGAACTTGAATATCTTCATATCTCAAATGAAGTATTAAGATTATTTCAATTATCATAACTCATTATTAAAGAAAGTATACTACTGTTACAGAACTCACTTCAATCACTTCTTTTTTCTCTTGAAGGCTTGTCATATCAAGACTGAAACAATTACCTATGAAGAAAAGGAACAGCAACTTGTCAATGACTGTGTTAAAGAACTCCGTGAGTATTAGATTTCCATTCTGTCATGGGATTTAGGTAGAGACAGTTCTAGAATGGCCTTTTTTCAAGCTTGACAATGCTTCATTTTTTTGGTTATTTTTATGTGAACATTCAAGTCAACAGATATTTAAGGGTCTATTAATAAAACACTTATTTCCTCATTCATTAAACACCTACTATGTGCAAAACACTGAATTAGGTGACATAGGGTGATAGCCAAGGTCCTTTTGACTATCAAGATTCATAATGTAAAATAAAGCACCAAATTTAATTTTCAAATGTTTTACTTTATATGCTAGTACTGGTTGTTCAATAAGACCTATATGCTATAAATAATACCAAAATACACCAATTGAAAAGTTGTGGAAAGAAAAGACAGCATGTCAGCTTTAGGGAACTCTTTCGGTCAAGAACCATTTTATACAAAATTATCAATCAAGAATGGCATAAATGAAGATTTAATTTGGTTTTTAGAGCAAAGAATATTTAAGAAAGAGGGGATAAAATGTTGTACAAGACTACTTTTTAAACTTAGGCTAGGAAATACAATTTTATTCACTGCATTTGAACAATAAAAAAATTATTTTAGTACTCTGTCATGATCAATTAAGGGGTGTAACCAGAGTAGGAAGAAATAATAATGCTTAATAATGATAATAGCTATTATTTATATAGTACCTACTATATGTCAGGTCCTGTGTTAAGTACATTTAAGTCTCACAACAACCTTGGGAGGTAGATGCTATTATTATCCTCATTTTACTGATAAGGAAACAGACAAATAGGAGTTAAATGACTTGGCCAGGATTATATAGCTGTGATTGAAATTGGATTTGAACTCAGATCTTTTATTCTAAAACCAGTGCTCTATACATGCAGCTGCCTAAGAAAGAGAGAAAATGACACCAAAGGAGAGAAGAAAGCTATAGTTTATATAATCAATGTAGGTATTAATCCTTCCCATCCAAGGGATCTAGATTGAGTAATGTCAGAATTTTTGTTCTGTAAGAAACTTTTTGTCGTTGTTGTTGTTGTTCTTCTTCCTTCATTTTTCTTATACTTTATTTTTCCAAATATATGCAAAGATAGTTTTCAGCATTTACTTTGCAATCTCGTGTTCCAAATCTTTCTTATAAGAAACTTTAAAGATTAAATCTCTCCTTTTACAGATGAGGAAATAATTTCATATAGGTTTAAAGGACTTCACAAATTTCTGTTTACTTTATTACTCTTCTTTGAAGTCTAATTAACACTCTACTAACTTAAAAGTATTTTCTGAGAGAAAACTGAGAAACAGCTGAGAGGAGGGAGGAGGAGAAGTCTGGTTTTCTGTTTTTTTTGGTGGGCTCTTTTTTCCTCTAAATTTTAAAATTTATCTTTGAAATAAATATTTACTTTTCCTTGAAATTCTCATAACTTAACATGAGTGGGAGATAATGACAAAGGTTTTAGAAATGTCCCCTAAAAATGGCAAGTCTAAAAATCTGACTTGCAAAAGATACTTGCTTGTCTTTTAAGTGATGAGGGCTGCCTGCCTTCTTAGTAAAAAAAAAAAAAAAAAAAAAAAAAAAGCCATCTTTTTTTTTTATTTTTCAGATATTTTTTAAATCATATTTTTTGTTTTTTAAGTTTAATCAAGTGATACCACAGGAGAATGAGTATTCTCCCCCAAAAAAACTCAAGGAAAAACCTTTGAGGAATTAAGTGGGCTGGGTATAAAGGATTGAGTTTTGTTTGTTTATTTTTAGCTCTACTAGAACCTTACTAGGTTAAAAAAAATGCTAGGATTGCATTTTAAGATCTTAAACATGATTATGTCACCTCTTACCTATTGTCTTGATAAGAGCTATTCTGAGACATGCGACAAATATCCCATCCTCCCAAAAATATATCTTAAAGAAATTATAACTGAGTTTCTACTCTGTCCTAAGAAGTAAAACTTGCTTAACAACTAATTCTTTTGTTGTTGTTCACTTGTTTTGTTCATGTCCCAACTCTTTGTGACCCCATTTGGCGTTTTCTTGGCAAAGACACTGGAATGGATTGCCATTTTTTTCTCTAACTTATCTTACAGATGAGAAAACTGGGGCAAACAGGGTTAAGTGATTTGGCCAGGGTCAAATAGTAAGGCTGGATTAAGTCTTCCTGACCAGTCCTTGTGCTCTATCTATTGTACCAACTAGCTTTCCTGCCTTATTCTACATTGACTACTTCACCTAGGTTGTTTCCCATTGACTAAGCTAAATCTTGTTGACAAAATTGTTTAATTCCATGTATGTACAAGGGTGCCTGTGCCTTAGTTCTACATTCATGATCCTTTAACCTCATCTGAAATAAAATACTGCCTCGTTAAAATGTGAGTGTTATTTCAAAGCATATCTTCCCTCAGAGGAGATATTCTTCAACCAGTGCCCAAAGTAAGCTGTTCTAGTTGGGCTTGGACAGCATTGGGGGTCACCTCTAACCAATGGTTACTCTAATTTGTGCTGGTTTTTCATCTTTTGCTATATCATGAAAGAAGTTCATACTCCACACTGTCAATTTTTAAGGCAGATCCTAGATTTATAAACCAGCTGGATTTGAGAAAGTTGTTCTTTAGCAGGGTTAGTGTTTACATTAATTGACATTACCAGTAACCCACCAAAAAGTAGTCAGGGATCTGGATTACAGATCTAGCTGGATGATCTTGTTCAGATCACTGTAGGCAGAGAAATACTATTCTGTGTTCTTCTGTGGCCTTAAACTTATAATTGTTCTTTTAACTTCATTTAACTCTCAGGTGAAACAAATGCTCAGATGTCCAGGATGACAGAAGAGTTATCAGGGAAGAGTGATGAACTGATTCGATACCAGGAAGAGATCTCCTCCCTCTTGTCACAGATTGTTGATCTTCAGCACAAACTTAAAGAAGTAGGTTTAAAGGAGCCAGCTATTTTCTGCCCTAGTGTTAGGCCACTGAATATTCTAAATACGTCCTAACCTGTCTGCAATTTCTTTCACTCACTTCATCCCAAGCCCTTGGCTGTCATCATCACTTCCTTATCAGTCCAGTCAATCCAATGAACTACTGCCAGTTCAATCATCATAATGTCTATTTCTGATCCAGTCACTTCCCTGCTAGAAAATTGTCCTGATTCTTTATTGTCTACTTTGTAGTTGTGTGTACTTAGCCTAGAACTTGAGACTTAGACAAACTTACTCTACTCTACCTTCAGCTTCTCCCATATAACTCCCTGTGATATACTGTCTTCTTCAGCCAAACTGGACTGCTCATGATTCCCCCAAATATGCCTTCCTGTCTCAATATCTTTGCATACACTGTTGCTTGTATTAGAAATACAGCTCTCCCCCCATCTCATCTCTACTTCTGAGCCTTTCTCTAGAAAATGAAATAATTATTCACCTAACGCAGTAAGCTCTCATATGGCTTTGTAGTTCTCTCTGAACAATTTAGAGGAGAAATAGTTTTTGTCTGTATTAGACTTTTACAGTTATAATTATGAGGTTAATATTATATTCTAATATTCTACTGAATTTTATAAAGTTTCTTCTTCAGGATTAACTGCTATTCATATCAGAATTTCCTATAATATCATATGCTTTTTCCATAAAAAAGAATAACTATATGATATGCTTACAATTTTAAGAATTTTTTTTTAACATGGCACTAGCATGTTATTGAAAAGGAAGAACTGAGGCTTCACCTACAAGCTTCCAAAGATGCCCAAAGACAGCTGACAATGGAGGTAATTTGTTTTCTTGTCTTTTTTGTGTCTCTTTTTCTAGCAAATGTTCACTAGCAAAAGTTCACTAATTCTTCAGTGGTTTTTATGAAAAATTATATAACTAGAGAAAATGGATAAAAGTGATGATTTTTTAAAAAAAATTTATCAGGAGGCATCCACAGATTTTTATTGACATGTTCTATGAACAATGAAAGATTTTGAATTTTGTAGCATTCTTCAGCAAAAATATATTTTTTTCAATCTAATTTGAATGACCATGAACAAGACAGTATCTTTTACATAAGGTCGATAAATCTCAAATAAGAATGGCAAGAGTCCATTGTCATAAAGGAGCCTACCTTGTCAACATACTACTTTAAAACAGCAATAGAGATACCAAAAAAGAAGTACAACTATCAGAAAGTTAGAAATAATTCACAGAGATGATGGATTCGATGGTCTCTCACCTGTGACCCTATGAAAAAGGACATGACTGGTTCATTCTGGTTTCCTCCCATTGTCAGAACAATATACAAAGGAACCAGAGTGGTTCCTCTAACCAACTTATGGGAGGACATAGAGGAATAAATGGAATGCCTTATATGGGAAGAGCACATGTGAGTGCTTGCTGGTGGTAATTTATGAAATCAAGAATCTTTTGAGGTATTTCAAGGCAGCTAATTGGCCCAGTGAGTAAAAGTACTGCACTTGTAGTCAGGAAGACCTGAGTCCAAATCTGCCTTAGACATTTACTAGCATTGTGACCCCCAGGCAAATCATAAATTTAACCTTTCTCAGGCTCTTCCTCATCTGTAAAATGAGGATAACAATATTTTCCAGAGCTGTTATGAGAATCCTATGAGATAAGCTATATACAATGTTTTATAAACTTTTACATGCTAGATAAATGTTAATTATCATTATTATTATTTCTACAAAAAACAAAGGACAGACAAAATTGGAATACAGTGTGCTGAAAGTTAAGAGAGATTGGCATCAGCTTTGTAAAAACACCTAAGTATTATTATTTTTTAAAAAAATACTTGAAAGATCAGGATGGTTTTTAAGAGAACAGGGGTCAATCATCAAATGTATTACCTTAATCCATAGATACTTTTCAAAAGTGAATAATAATTGGATGGTATCTCAATGGAATCTCCAGTAATGAGATTTAAAAGATTAATACTGTTTTGATTAACTATTGGAAGGACCTTCAGTGCTAGTGGAGAGAAAAGGAAGGGGCTGGTTTTAACCTTCACAAATCATTGAGGTGAGGGCTAGGAAAAGGTTGGTGGAGAGATGAGACAAGGAAGCATTAGACTTTTGTTAAACTTTAATAATATAAGCATGTGGACTTTTCCACATGTGAATTTGGAGAAGGTTTAGTCTAGTGAAATACAGGTGATTGCATTCCTTCTCTTAGATGATCCTTCTTTTTTTCAAATATCTCTATGTGACCAAGAAAAATAACAAAAAAAATCCCATATTCTCCCAACAGTTTCTTTGTTCAGACCTGTGATTTTGTCAGGAGCTCCCCATGGGAATTTCCTCTACCAAAGCAAATGACAACTCCCAGTGTCCCCTTGCAATTTGTCATGTTAGAGGACTGCTCAGAGGAACAAA